>JAGDQP010002564.1:62290-103035 GCA_022664845.1 Lepisma saccharinum
TGTGAAGGTGTGGTCATTTTGAAGAGAAGTAGCAAACTGACTGAAACAATGTATTGTTTTGGAAGGTAGAAAATCAGTATTACGGAGAACAATATTAAATAATAATTGCATGGTGTATTGGGGGAGGGGCAATCCAGCAGGATGCTCAACATTTAGTAATATGAGTAAATGGCATTAGGAATAAATCGGCAAAGTCTGGATATTCAGGATAACTGTTACCAGTAGCTAATATGAAAGTGTGTTTACATATAAATAAATTCTTTGGTAGAACTTCACCTACTGTTTCAACCACGAGCCGCCACTGACACAGTCTAAACCGTTGGGGCTAGTAAAGTGAAATTTGGTATGACGAAACACTATTACTAGTAAGTTATGAAAACATTACAAAATGTTGAAAAAGTTGCCATTTTCCACACAGTTTGAATTAAAGAAACGAAATTTGGTATGAAGGTACTTCACCAGTATGTTAAGAAATTAAAAAATGATGAAAAAGTCGCAATCTTTGATCCAAAATGGCCGCCGAACCCATTGTTGTATAGAATACACAGCCCAAACGGCTGCAGCTAGAAACATCAAATTTGGTATGAAGGTGTAATATCACTAGTAATATTACACAATATATCCAAAGACGGCATCTTCGATTTATAAAGGCGGACATAACAATCCATTTTCCACACCTTTTGAGCTAAATAAAGGAAATTTTACATGAAGGTGTACCATCACAAGTAGGTCGCCCCAATATAAGAAAACGATAAAAAAAAGTCGTTAACTTGGATCCAAAATAGCCGCCCCAAAAAATTTTAAAACCATTGAAGCTAGATATACGAAATTTGGTACGAAGGTGTATGACCAAGACTAGGTTACAATAAATGGCGCAAACCTCCCTTTTGGGGGCGCAGTCCCCCTTCCGCCGTGGGAGGGTGAAGATGGCGGTGCAGTCCCGCAAAGATTCTGGTTAAGATAAAGGGGGCGCACGGGGGTTTGGGGCAGCGAAGCAAAGAAAGTCTCTATATATAAAACTGAATGTCACAGTGCTCGAAGTGGCTCAAAACAGGTACGAGTACTGGCGGTGATTGACTCTTATAAGTGAAGACTAGATATTTGGCGGTGTTACATAATGTAACCGGATTTAAATGCGGGATTGCATAACTAGCCGGGTATTCTCTTTCACGTATTAAACAAAAAATCTCAGCAATCATTTACTGCTTTAATACCTTTAATATAAAATACAGATAGTTACAAAGTTTTTGATGGGGTATACAAACCATTTAGTTTAAAAAAAAAATAGGAACAGAAAAAAACTATAGGTATGTACCGTAGTTTGGGGTAGTTTTGGTAGCACTACAACTTCGGCAGAGACTTTGATTACATTGTTTTGCACTTTGCGGGGCAATTTTACGTAACTTGAATATCAAATGCCATGCGGCTAGAAAAACACTTAGTCAGCATGTATATTTTAGAAAAATAGCATGTATATTTTATAATAAGCTTAAATACGGACAGAAATATGTAGAAAAAGGAATGGAATGCTATGAAACACGCTATAAAGATAGAACTGTAAAAAATTGGATCAAAAAAGCACTGGAATTTGGCTACATATTAGTTCAACAAGAAAAGTTAGTTGAGTGAGTTTCTTAGGAGGAAAAGGCGCTTGTGCTGTTTTTTTAAAAAAGAACAGCCTACATTTTTAGAGTGTATACACATGGATATTTTTACTTTCATGGCAGACGATGAGATTATGTTTAAGTTCTTAAATCCTATGAATTGGCTCACAAACACATGATCTTTTATGTACAGTGGGCTTCGCTTAAATAATAACGCTCAAGCCAGTTAATGTCCGCATTTTTCTGTTTGTTTCCCTGTAATGCCAAACCCGGAGCCTGGTCCATCCTGTTTACACTAGCCTGCTGGATTCTTTCTTTGTTTATGTAATAAAGGAGTTTCCCCTCTTCCTTTTTGTAGTTCTGCAAGTGTACCAGCGTTTTGTGATTCTGGTTTTGTTCTACCGGTTTGCCGGTATTCCCGGTCAACTTTCCTATTTTGTCTTGTGAGGCTATTTGTGCTCATGTGTTTGGCCACGGACTTCTCAGAGTCTGAGGTTTTAATTTTTCATTAGGTACTATTCTTTATTTCCTTTCCGATATTCCGGTTTATGTGGATCACGGTTTAAGCCGCCTGGTGGTAGTGACTGTGTTTATTAATTTAGTGAGAATTTGGAATTAATTTAAGGCCTTTAGGCAACTTTGGCTCAGGTCTATTATTTTATTATCTAAGTTTCTCTTTTAATATAGTGACAATTTGTTTTAATGCTCAACCAGCAATGTACTGACCGGGCTTTTGGCTGCTTGACCTACAGTATATTCTGTTGGTTACATCTCTTCCATTTTCCTCTTAGCTGTTTGATTGGTTTCCCGCTTGGGGGAGTTAGTCTGGTATTTGACTTTTACGGTTTCCCGGTTTCCTTGTTGAAGTTTGTTAATCATTGCTTCCGTAACCAGGTTTCATTGTGTTTCCGGTTCGTGTGGTCTATAATAAACTGTTTTGACCCTTAAAACAGCCGTTTTTTGGTTTTAGTTTATTCCTTCATTAAGTTTATTTGTGTTGTAAATTGCACAGGGAATTTTCCACATGTGTTTTCAGGTTGGTATTCAGCATAGATATCTCAAGGCAGGACACAGGTACGGATTGTTCTATTAGCTGTGCCTCTTTTTTATAATAATTTCTTTTTACCATATCTAATGCAGTTTTTACATTAGAACCACCAGCTCCGTGTGTAGTGTAGGAGGTAGTAGGTGGAATATTCCATATTTGGATTGCTTTTGCCCTTTCAACTATTTACGCTGAGATACAACTTTTTCCGTGGTGCGTTCAAGCCTCTTTGGAAGGGGGGGGGGGTTGACTGTGGGTTGACTGTTCCATTGCTTCTTTCCCTTAGAAGTACAGTTTTGTGTGCACAATTTGCAGTTGTATTAAGTAAGTAAGTACAATTTGCAGTGATAATTCGCTTTTTCAAGTAGGTTGTACTGAGAAGTACAAGAGGACCGCCTTTTCAAAATTAAACTAACAAGGGAAGTATTTCAGTTCGAACAGGAATTTTTTGATACGACTTTGTTTTTGAAAACGAACTCCATAAATCATCTGTATCACAGAACATGGGCGTACGGGAATCAAGAAAATTTGAAACAACTAAAAGTTCAAAATGATAGTGTAATAAGTAGCTTTAGCAGACAGAAGCATATACGAGGTGGGTCACTAATATTATTACCTTTTCACGCTGGACGGCTCAAGGGCTGAGCCAGCATTTTAAACCTCAGTAGCTCAGCTCCTAATTAACTTTGAGAGATGAGTGTATATTTTCTTATAAGAGAAAACCATATATTTGAACTTTGTGGGACGCTGGCAACACTGTTATTTGCCGTACGACGAAAAAAAAATATTGTCACATGTACGCCAGACATTGGGAACAATCATATAGAAAGATGAAGGGCGAACGTACAATAGCACGGAAGATAAAAATTCGGAACGTGGTACCTACGACAATCACCCTGAATATATTTTTCGATTGACTTTGATCTGCCCTGACGTTGGCAGCTCTAGCGACGCCCCTAATTGTTACAGAGACATGAACGATACCTCGTTGGAAAGCTTGTGGGACACAGATTCAACGAGGTAAGTTTTGTGCCCCCCCCCCGTGCCAACCCGTAGAAGAAGAAGAAAGTAAAATTTAAAAAAAAATGTTTTTTTTTTTAACCTGTTATTTGTCGTACTCAGGAAAAAATCTCCTTATATGTACGCCAGACATTGGGAACAATTACATAAAAAAAAAGTATCATCGTTCACGTCCCTGTGACAATTAGGGGCGACGCTAGGGCTGTCAACGTCAGGGTAAACCAAATTCCATCGAAAAATATATACAGGGTGACTATCGTAGGTACCACATTCCGAATTATTTCTCTTTTGCTATTGTACCTTCGCCCTTCATTTTTTTTATATTATCGTTTCCAATGTCTGGCGCATTACTCCCAACTCGCAGTCATTCCAAAAAACTGGACCTTTTGTTTTAACTCGCAGCTCCTCACACTGATATAAGCTCTTCAGCCTCAAGGGCTATCGACAACTGCAGCTTCAAAGCAAAATTTGCTACAACTTCTTTCCAATGTTGTCAAATGTCCGTGTACACTTTTTTTGTGCTCTCTCTCTCATGTGATTGATTGAATTCTGTTTAGTTTTGCAAAAGTAAACGAATCCTGCTCTGTGACTGTGTGCTCTGTTTTACAATATACATCAGTTGTGAACTGTCTGAGGAAGGCCATCTTGGGAAGAGGCTGAAACTGTTACGGGTGTTTAAGTTTTTAATAAATCCTACTGATAGCCTTGTCAGCGAATTCTTTAAGTATAATATTGATCTTCGGAAACGAAAAGTAGAATCCTTGTTAGAAAATGGAAAGAAGCAAGATGAATAAGAGAGCACGGAGAAAAACTGATGAACTGGAATAGTGACTGTGCCATAAGTGAAGAATGGGACGAGATATCAAAGTAAGAATAATAAAATTGCAAATTAGTTATGTTGGTTGTGAAGCATTATTTAATTTTATTGTTTGTTGCACATTATTTTAGTTTATTGTGTACATGGTCATTTAATTTTATTTCAATTGTATGTGCTGAAAATAATCATTCCGTTTTTTTCAATATTCTTAGGTGTAATTCATATCATCCCATCCGTCCTGCTTTCGTTATTATTATTATTATTACTAGTTTGACTCTAACAGTGATATCAAATGTGGACCAATGTTTTGTGTGTGTGTGTTTTTTTTATGTCTGCTTTTATTTCATTTGTATTTATTTGTAACAGAAGGCTAGTGTTGTACAGCCCCATGGTTATTATTATTATTATCATTATTATTATAGTAATTCCAATCCTTTATGTTAATTTTAATTAATTTCGAATTTATTTGACTAATTAATCGGCTCTGAACTGTGATAACCAACTTTCCTTTAGCCCTAACCAAATAGGACTTGTTTTAGGTGACATATGCTCTTAATATGGAATTAAATTAAATTTATTGATGGCGTTTAGGCATCTAAGGCTCACGCTGAGATAGCGGAGGGGAAAGGATTCAAGAAGGTGTCGGCCAGGGCCAATGTTGAACATGCCATTCCGGCATTTGCCTGGTAAGAACTGGAAAAACTTCAGTCAGCATGGTTGGCCGTTGGGATCGAACCCAGCACTACCACTAAGCTACGGCGTCTCAGTTCTTAATATGGAGTAAACTAGGCAGATGCGAATTTATAGTTTTATTACATATGGCAACACCGCAATCTCTGAGAGCGAGCAGAGAAAATATTACAAACATTGAAAACGTCCAAGGGTTGGGGACTGCGAGTTGGGACGAAATTCCGAAGACTGCGAGTTGGGACGACTCCTTTCTGGCGTACACGTGACAATATTTTTTCCTGCGTACGGTAAGTAATAATATTGCCAGTCTCCCACAAAGTTCAAAAGAATATATTTTTTTCATTTTGTACTTTCTTTCTTTTCTTCTTCTACGAGTTGGGCACGGGGGTTACAAAAGTTACCTCGTTGGAATCTGTATTCCATAAGCTTTCCAACGATGTATAGTTCATGTCCCTGTGACAATTAGGAGGGGTGCTAGGGCTGCCAACGTGAAGGTCTACGATTTTCTTGAAATCCCTATCGGGCGCATAAAGGTTAAATAGTTTAATAGAGGAAACGGCTCAGGAATTAACTGGTTTGTGTAATGTTTCATGTGAATTTGCTTTTGAATGTTCAGCGTTGTTAATCGAAAATTTAAATCTTATCATCGTTGCTACATTTCGAAGCCAGTTAGGATCCATTGAAATATTCTTGGAGTGCCTTAACGATATTCTAGATAAGATAAATAAAATATATAGAAAAAAAGGTCTTGATTTGCGGGGATTTTAATACAGATTTTGTAAAAGATACTCCAGAAAGACGGCGTGTAATTTCGTTAATTAACTCGTACAACATAAATTAAATGATTAAAATGCTGACAAGAATCAGAGCCCCTTACTTTTCTTATATATAAATGATTTACAGACAAATACCACAGAAACGAAAATGATACTATATGCTGACGATACTAATGTTCTAATAAAAAGTAATGATGTCAATTCCTCATCGAGGAAACTAGAAGAGGTAATCGAAAAAATGAAACTATGGTTTGACAGTAATAAGTTAGTTCTTAATGGAATAAAAATTCAGTACATATTTTTTCATACAATACAAAATAAAAAATTAAAAGCCTCAGTAATATCAGCAAACTCTTTACTCAAACAACTGGCTAGTGATACTAGATTTTTAGGAATTATTACAAATGAGAACCTTAAATGGACTAACCACATACAAACACTCTCTCAGAAGCTTAATTCCCAACTGTATGCTTTAAGAATTCTACAAGAAATTCTAAGAAACAAATCAATGTTTACTATGGATTGATCTACCTACTAATTAGTTTTGGCATTATATTTTGGGGAAACACAAATGAAAGCTCAGTAATTTTCCTAAAACAAAAACAGGCTTTAAGAATCATAGCTGGAATCCGATGCAGAGACAGCTGCAAACATGTTTTTAAACAATTCGAGTTACTAACTGTGCCTTCAATATATATATTTACGAAATAGCAAGCCATATAAAAAAATGAATGAAGATAATCCAAAACACCATGCTCGTAACAATACAAGAAAAAAATACAAAGAAACATACAGATGCTTATCAGAATAATGGAAACACCTGAACGAAAGTGCAACTTACCAGATTAATATGGTGTCGGGCCACCTTTCGCCTTCAGAACAGCCTTGATGCGACGTGGGATGGAGGCATAGAGGTCGTGAATGGTAGCAAGTGGAATATTACACCATTCCTCGTGCAGGGCATCGGCCAGTTCTGTGAGAGAGGATGGAGGTGGAAATCGTCGCCGGAGTCGTGTTTCCAAGATGGACCACAGATGTTCAATTATGTTGAGATCTGGGGATAGGGCGGGCCAGGGGAGGTGTTGAACTTCATCCCGATGTTCCTCAAACCACGCTGCAACAACTCCAGCTGTGTGAATGGGTGCATTATCATCCTGGAATATGGCGTCATTGTCCGGGAACAACATCCGGACCATAGGATGCAAGTGGTCTCCTAAAATTGCGACATAATCGTTGGCAGTGATGCGTCCGCGAAGTGTGACCACAGGACCCAATGAAAACCATGATATTGCGGCCCACAGCATCACCGTGCCGCCGCCATGTTTCACAGTTGGGCGGAGACACTGCAGATCATACGCTTCTTTGGGCGTTCTCCACACATAAACACGGCCCGTGGTTTGGAATAGGGTGAATGGTGACTCATCCGACCATACCACACGTTTCCAGTCGTCAACGGTCCAAGTTGCATGGTCGCGGCACCATTTACGGCGTGCTAAAGCGTTCTGGTCCCTGATGAGAGGTTTGGCCCGTGCAACACGACCCCGTAAGTTCATGTCATGTAATTCGCGGCGGACTGTGATTGTCGAAACAGGTTGGGGGAGGTGCTGATTGAGTTCCTCCGTCACTTGCGCCGCAGTGGCACGACGGTTCCGCGTGACAATGCGCTTTAATACCCGGCGTGCCCTGTCGCTGATGCTTTTCTTCCGCCCACTGTTCCGCTTCCCCGATGTGGTTTTCCCGTGTGTTGTGTAGGCCGTCATCACCTTCGACACTGTCCCTGGCGACACACCTAACACACTAGCCACTGCCGTCACACTCACTCCACATAACCGCGCACCAACAATTTGCCCTCTTTGAAACTCTGAGAGGTCTCCCATTTTACACTACCTCCGTCTGCTGCAGCCACTGCACACTCCTGTTCCACGACGCCTGACGTAGTATGGAGACCGATCTAACACACCACCACCAGCAGTCCGGCGCTGCGGTCGCCACGACACCACTGCCAACCCATACATCTGACGTGTTGCCAACTACAGGTGTTTCCATTATTCTGATAAACATCTGTACTTCACAAGACTAATCATTGCACAAAATGGTCCCAGACACATGGGTAACAATATATACAATAAACTCCCAAACGAAATAAAATGTGAAGAAGATTAAAAAAAAAAAGAATATATCTAGTAGAGAAAATTTTCTACAGTATAAAGGGATATAAAAATGTGTATTATGTAAATGCCTATTTGTATGCAAATACTGCACTGAACCCTCCGCGTACCAATGTACTTGGTTTAATGGAGTAATAAATGAAAAATGAAATATATATTCGTACCCCGATGCTGATAATGCCTGCAAAGTAATTCGACCGTGTAAGGCCGCGTTTATCCGCTAGAGGGAGTTAAAGTTTGGAGCAAGGGGGAGACAACCGCTGCAATGTCTCCCGCAGTTTCGGTTTGAACCGGCATTCTTTACTGAAAATATATACATGAATATATCTGACAGTGCTGACAAAGACTGTAAATCCACAATACCGTGTAATAAATAGTTTGGCAGGTATAGACCAGTATTTGTCTTCACAAATGTAAGAGAGCGTTTTCTACAAAGTGAGTAAAACAAGGGAGAATCACAAGAGGCACACAGGGCAACCTTCAAAAGCACACTGTACAAATGATACTAATCTCACCAAAAATCTGAATTTCGGGGATGGGGTCCGGACCCCCAGGACCCCCTCCTCTACGTACGTCCCTATCCGTAACTGTCAGCAACTTCAAGAGTGTAAAACAAAGTGCATTTGACACCGTGTCCATGGAGTGTGATTTTGAAGGTTGCTGTGACCTATTTTGATTCTCCCTTCTGTGTTACTCACTTTATAGAAAAGCCTCATATGCATTTGTGAAGACAAGTACTGGCCTGTATCTGCCAAACTATTTGTTACACGGTATTGTCGCTTTGCAGTCTTTGTCAGCACTGTCAGGTATGTCCATGATATATTTTGAGTAATAAACGTCTGTTCGAACCTAAATTGCGGGAGCCGTTGCAGCGACTGCCTGGGCTGTCTTCCACTTCCTCTAAATTTTAACGCAGTCTTATCAAACAAATTCCAGCTCGAATCCAAATACTTCCCTTGTAAGACGAACAGTTTTGGTGATACTTCGCTTTTCCAAGTAAGTTGTAGCTGTACTAGAAGTACAAGTGGGTCGCTCTTCTTTCTCAAAGTGTACCAGAAATGTACAGGTTGTTGTATTTAAGTTGCCCAAACATTCGAGATCGTACCAGAAGTATAGATGTGTGGTGTGTAGGCTTCTTGTATCTCCACTGTTTCCATGTGATCTCCTTGTAAGCTACTTGAAGACTGTCTGCTACTTTCTTTCTTTTTTCTTTTCTGCATTATATGACTTTGAGATTTATATTAATCTCATTTAGTCAGTCAAAGTCTTTTCTGAGTCAATCTTTTGGTTTGTTGATTTGTGGAGAGTTTTAGGATCGAGTTCTTTTCTTCTGTTCCTTTTTACCCGGATTTACTCTTATGACACTTAATATTGATATTGTTACATTATTTAAGAAGATTGAAGAGTTTAGATGAGTTCAGTTAGTAAGGGGAAATTTTTATTACAAAATAATTATGAAGGCGATGTCATCATAAATAAATTTTATTTATCCGAAGGAAATTAAGTAAAATGGATCCTATTTTGGGAGATGGATTGTTCAATAGAAATTCTATAGAAAGCGGTAAAGTTTAGTAGATTTACGACCTCTGGTATGTAATGGGCATTGGAATATGATATGATTGATGTCTTCTATCATTGTGGGAGAACAGTCACAAAAGGGGGTATCAGATAATCGAATTTTATGCATGTGAGCGTTAGTAGTAACATGCTGAGATCTTAATCTGTTTAGTAAGACGATACATTGTCTGGTTGCTTGTTTGTATGGCAAGAACCACGGTTTATGAAGATGTATGTTGGTAAAAGATCGGTTTAATTGAGAAGATAATTGTGGAGTTTGAGTGATCCATTCTTGCCAGTATTCTGATATATTTTCTTAACCTTGGGCATGATGTCTATATAGTGAATTTCGATATTGGTGACATTCGGTAATTGGATAGCGGTACGTATGTTATTTCTATCGTTTTAGCCTGTTTTTGAAGTTTTTGTAAATATAGAGTATTGATGACATAAGGATTAATTTTGAAAAGTTTTTGGTCTAAAGAGTTAAGTGCGTGAATCTGTGAGTAATAGAATTTTGTTTTCTTTTAAAGTGTAGGCGTATTTAGTTGCTAGGTATAATCCTTGTATCTCTGCGGTGAATATAGAAGCTGATTCTGGTAAACGTAGTTGTTGCCTGAAATTGTTTTTGGGATCTTAAATAGCAGTACCTACGCCTGTTCAGTTTTGGATCCGTCTGAGTAAATAAAATGGAATCTTTCCCATTTTGTATAGTATTCTTGCATAGTTTGCAAGTTAGTTATACACGTATAGACACGTGAGGAAGTGGTAAAGGGAAGTATGAAAATAGGATTACTTTTGACGCCTATGATATTAGATATTTCGTCCTGATAGATGGAATAGAGTTGATACCAGATATTTAAGCGGGGAGTTCTGTGAATTACCGCTCTTCTACGTCTTAGATTGTAATATTCTGGAATTTTACTTTTATAAGAATGAGAAATATTTCTACATTAGATTCATCTTTTAAATAGATTTGACTGTGAGTAATTCTTTCCTAAAACGTAGAGGATATTCTCCAGATTCCGAGTAAACGAATAAGTTAGGGGACTATTCATTAGACCTAAACACCTTCTTAATAGTTTTCGTCGTTGAGTCTCTAATTGATCCATTTGTCTATTTGTGAAGTTGTTACAGGCTATGTAACTATATTCTACTTGGGCTCTAAACGTTGCTTTGTAAATCTGGATCATAGATTGTGGTGAAGATCCCCATTTTGTGGTGGCAATCGCATAATGAGAATTTGTATTTCTTCTACTGTGAATTTAGTGGAAAAGGCTTGAGCATGTTTGGTAAGTGAAGAGAAGGAATGAAGAATGTTGGGTGGGGGCTTCGTGTGGGATGTTATATTTCAATAATTTATTTATGAATTGTTGCTTCCATGAATCGTTTAATGATGTAGCCTTACTAGTGTGAGGATGGGAAAGATTTTTGAAAATTCTTCACATATTTGAGATTTTAGTGGAGGGTGATACTGAATTACAGAATTCTTGCCATGAAGAACGTTTAGCCTGGAGAAAAATACGCTTAGATTTCGCTGTTTCTTGTTTTAGGGTGATCCAATTTTCTTGAGTGGGAACTCGTAGATAAATTTTAAAGGCTCATTTTCTATTGGCTTTTGCCAGTTCACAATCATGATTCCACCAATGAAGAATAGGAGATTTTCTTTGTGCTATGTTTGACTGTCTGCTACATTAGGCATGACACCTCAGGATAGAGGGCCACAATATTTCGACAAATAGTCTTATCAGCCGCGAATTCTCGTACGTCTGATCTTGTTAACAGCTCAATCGTTAGTCTGTTGTTTCCATTGAATGGAGAAGCATGGTTACCTGCGTTCTCATCGACCACAGTAACTCCTGGTGCATCCGTCCGACACAATACTTGTACTTTCGGACGAACGAGTGGCGCAATTTGTTCGTTGCCAGAGTAGCCAATATTTCGAAATTTTCAGGTAAAAAGTATAGGTATTCATTTTTTAAAAAGGAACATCAAGCACATTTATAGTAATTTTCATTCATTCAATAGAAGGGGAACGCGTCCACAGACACACACACTTCGAGCTCTGGAATGTCACTATGTTTGTTGCCGCATCACGCCAAAAAGGCTTACCCAATTGCAATGATTTTTCGTACATGATGAGATAATGGGCCAACATCAGATGTTAATATATTTTTGTAAGACGGAAGTGAATATGACGCGAAGGAATTAATAAAAACATTAATTTCATTGTTTATAACAATTCCATAAATACATTGATTCCATTTTTAAGTATCTGATTGTTAAAACAACAATCAGAAATAAATAAATAGTTTAGAATTTTAAAATTTAAATTTGGATTGTTGTAAATAAAAATATTTAGATTTAATGTTTTAAAGCATTGTAGTAGTATTTGCAGTAGTATTAGTAGTACTCATAAATCAGGTAGTTTGTTATAAAATATAAACATTCCATGTATAATAAACATAAATCTTCAAGGTCAGAAATATTTATTGCATGGTATATATCTGTGCCTTACCTGCAGAAGTGTACAGCATGTTACTTCCATTAATCCTGCACTGCCAGTCTAATATTTGGTACATGGGTAGAAGAATAATGTGGCAATAAAATATATTTCTGGGATGACATGTTTTGAGATATTCAAGGTCAAAGGTCACAGCGAATGACACTGAAACTGTAATCTGTCGTCAGAAGGTCGTCAATAGAAAGCTTTATTCTTTAGCTTTCCAACGGTGTTTGAATTTCCACTCTACAGCCGTTTTTATGTACGTGAGTGTGTCATTTTTATTTTATTTATTTTTATTTTTCGAAAATTTTGAATTTTATGGATTCTGTATCTTGGGCAATTTTCAAATAAAAATTTGAAAATTGGCAGCGTAACTTACTTTGTCATATGTGCCCTTCGTACCAACTTTAATCAAAATTAGAACTGGTGAGGTCAAGAAGGTGATTGATCTTACATGAAATGTCTCATTTACAACTTACACATACTTCTCACTAGCCCAGATTTTCTCTAGTAAGTCAGGTTTACACGTCAAATAATATCAAAACACTTTACGTGAAAATTACCGTACATTCTTACAGAAGTTCAATCAGTAAGTTACAGAACATAAATAGTCTAAAATTTCCTGTCATCCGTTTCGTAGTTTTTGAATCAAAGGAAAAACAGTGATGTGGAATCAGCTTCAAAAGAATAATAGCTAATGTTCTACCGGAAAATCTTTTTTAACTGTGTCACAATACCTAAGGGTATAGGCCAACTAGACAAACTCATCAATAGACTCTTCCAAGTTACTTTATTCTTATATTTTAAAAAATCTAAAAGGGTAAAAGTTCATCAACAAAATACATTAAAGCATTATTTCTGTTTAAATTACTCAAGTAATCAAATCTATAACGGAAATATAGAAGGTAGTACACCCCAGAATCGCGTATTTATTTATTGCCATCTGTTGTATACAAAAGTTATCAGTTAGTAATTCAACAGAACATTACAAGAAACCAATTACGATATTAAATAAGTAATACAAACACTACAAATACGCTCAAAAAAGCCACATATCGGCCGATCTGTATAAATCGAAGTTATTGTGTCAGACTGTGTCCCCACTTCACAGTTTGCATTTCTTAAAGCATGACTACTTCGGACGTGGATTTCTGCTGACATCATCGCATACAACCAATCACCTGCGTGCTAATAACATGTTGGGAGTAAAATGGCTCTACCCGTTTGTAAAAAAAAAAAAAAAAAAAAAAAGCATCTTGGCCTGAACCAAGAGTGCCTAAAGACCATACACAAATTCAAAAAAACATGATAACTTGATAAGTAACATAATTTGGGAAAAGTTAACTTAGGCATCTAACAAACTGTCAAAAGCGGTCGCGCAAAATTGTACGGCCTAAAGAGTACTAAAGTTCAATGAGAAAATTGCAAGAAAGAGATTAGACTGCTTTGGGGATAAAACACAACTGAAACTTAACTTAAACATCTCAAACGGATTGGCGATCAATCCATGCAAAATAATAATAATAATAATATATATATATATATATATTTTTTAATGCAAGGGAGTAAAGGGTACTTCATAATTCTCAAAAAGCTATGCCATCAACCCTAAATTTTCGATTCTGGTGGTCACAGAATTGCGAAAACAGAAAAATACAGGAGCGCAATTCGCGCCTCCATCGCAAAGTTACTTGTCTAACTTGGGTGTGACGAGACTTAAATCGCATCAAAATATATATTAGTCAGTCCAAATAGAAAAGGAAGGGTGAAGCACGAAGGAAAAAGGGCTTTGTGAGAAGGCAGATAAACAAGAGTCGAGAGAGTTTGGATGGGTGTAGATCTAGGAAGAGAGGTGAAACATCTACCTATCAATATCTACAGACTTGATTTGATCGTTAAAGATAGATAGAGAGATGCTTCCCGTCTCTTAATAGATCTCACATCCAAACTCTCTCGCCTTTCTTTGTCCCCCTTTGGCACAAGACTCCTCTCTCTCTCCGAACGTCATCCCTCCTCATCTACTTGGACTGACTCCTCCACTTCATAGTCTTCTCGAACCTACTTCTCTCAAGACTCAAACATTGAATACCATCACTAATGAATCAGCAACAATAACTCAATTGAAAAACAAAACAAAAACTAACTGCTCCCAGTCAGTTCTCAACCATTCCTCTCACTCAATCACAACCATCCAACACAAATTCCTTTCTTACGGCCTTTCCTTTTCTCCTGTCCGTCTTATTGATCAAACTACCCTACACAAAGACTGTCCGGACTGAGCCAAAGTTGCCTAGAGGCCTTAAAATGAAATTCAAAAGACTGTCTCAGGTTTGGTCGCAACCTCTGGTGTCACTACCAGTAGCCCACTCATCCTGATACCTCGAAGTCACCACTTCCAACAATGGAACACACCCCAACCTCCACAAACTCCTTCCACCCTGCACTAAAAACCCTCCCCACTCCCCCCAAACCATCCTGTCGAACTATATATATATATATCCTTCCTCTCCACACACACTGCCAATCCTGACTTCACTGACACACTTCCCTCTCATTACAAGCCCACAACTGCAAAAGGTTGAGCAATTTCAGCTCTTCGTTCAGATCCGACTATCATTATACGCCCAGCTGACAACGGATCCATAAAGGTATCATGAATTACTCTGATTACCGATCCGAAGCTCTTAAATAAATTTTTGACCCTACCTTTTACCGTTACCATGAGGAAGATCCTATTCAATCGCTCCTTAATAAAATCCGTACTTACCTACAAGCGTATGTATCACACCAGGGACTGTCATTGGAACCCACTCCCTGTTTCAACAAACACAGCACTCCTAAATCCTATCTACTCTCCAAAATCCATAAGCCAGGCAACCCTGGAAGACCCATCGTTTTCAGTATTGGCTTTCGTAACAAAGATCTTTGCTTTGCTAGATCATTATCTCCGGCTTTTCGTCCAAGCTCTCCCTTCTTATATCAAATATGCCATTTCCCCTTCGTAATACATGGCGAACGTCTGTTCCTGCGGCGATGAACTTGCGAGTTCCGTAAGCCATAGTTAGGTAGTTAATCTGAACGAAGAAAGAAACCTGATTTTTCTAAGTAAGTTGATAGAACGTACGAAAAAAAATACATGACACACTAGAAACTTTATACAGGGTGGTAATATAATGCGCCGAAAAACTTTAAAAGATAATAACACATAAAAAATAAGAAAAAAGTCCAGATCATCGGGATTGAAATTCCGCCATGTTTCGGAGCTACACGCTGCCGAACGAGTGAGAAATGTACTTTACAGCTTCAAATTTCCAATATCATTAATGGTAGAGCTGACGCGGAATGTTATCATCAACGATTTCAAACCTGATCTATTAAAAATGCATATTCGAGCATTAAGTGCGCAATAGATTTCCCAATGGAAGTAGAGGTTCCCAGAAATGTTCTGAAGCAAAGGTGAGTCGAAATGAGCATGAATAGAATTACTACCCAGCAGGTAACAATAATTCGTTTGCGACTTTTCTTCAGAGAATATCCAGGAATCGCCTATTTCCTTTGTGAAATTACTTTCGCACGCAATGCACAATTTTGAAGGCATTGAAGATAGGATGCCGCCTCAGCTCTAAAGTTAGTTGTACTCGATATTTGAACCTCTGCAGTTCATTTGCCTGTAGATCCGAAACTTGGCGGAATTTCCACCCAGATGACTAAGACTTTTTCGCTATTATTTTATGTAGCATAATCTCCTGAAATTTGTCGGTGCATTACGTTAGCACTTTGTATACAGCACCAAGAATTTATGAACGCCACTCACGCTCAGCACAGAATACCCTTTCGGGAAAAAAAGAAAAAAAAATGTAAAAAGCATTGTGAAAGATTTACTTATGCGGAAGAAATACATTTCTATTAATGATTTATCATTTTAGTATTAAATTTCTGCTTTTTCTGATTCCTTCCTTTGTTTTCATTCCCGTATCTATTATCAATATACAGTATGCTGCATGAAAATGCTCATATTTTTTAACAAGGGTTAGATAACACAGCACACTCTGATTGAACCTATCCTGCTCAATAATTAATAAGTGTTTATTATTATTACAGGTAACGATATAAGAGTGATATTCTATTCAATCAGCATCCACCGAGTTCTTGATCTCATTTCCAGCACTGTATGGCAATAACTGAGTCAAGTACCTAAAAATGTACCTTAGGCACACTGTACCTACGTACATTGACCAACTTGTACGTAGGTACAAAAAACAAGTGCCTAACCCAACACTGTTTATATAGCAATCATAAGAAACAGGGGATGCGACGCAATCACTAATCACTAGTAAGGCAATATGTTACATGTAATTCGACAAAGGATCTACAAAACTGCAATAAGCGTCATCATGTAAATTATTGTCTAAGCGGCACAAATACATAAATTGGAAAGAACATAACCGGAAATGTCTAGAGTACCAGGTGGACGCAGATGCCAGAACCTTTTAGTCATAATGGAAATTTGATAAGGTGGAAGAATGCTATGAGCAAGCGTATGAAATAACTGCAAAACACAATATGCCTCATAAATACTATGAAAAGTTCTTCAATTAGCACAGGAGTGCAGTTACAGGGGAAAGACATCTACTTACAAGACTTCAACTAAAATCAGAACAAACTGAACCCTGTCGCCAGAGAACACAAAAGGTTCAAAACGGCATAAGCGCCGGGCAAAAGCAACCTAAGTGTCTAACATCGGAACACTTCGGACGCTCCCAAGTGAAGTCTCGCCAATCTTCACTACCAAATGGGGGCCCCAAAGTGTCATTCCCCTAAAGAAGGGTAAGACAGAAAGAAAGTGACCTTCATTTTCTCGTAGACAAGTGGGTAACGCTCGCGAAGAATCAACAATGACACTCAGAATGGACCAACTCAAGCGGGTCACTCGAGAGCTAAGTCACGACTTCACCAGCCGAGGTCATGTCCAAGGCCACATAACGTACGAGAAAAGATAAGGCATCAAATTACTGAATCAAAATGAGCATTATTTCTTATCACCAGGACACGCCAGTACCGGAAATCCCGAAGAGGGAGCACACGATTACCGAAGGAGCACAGATATAGACGTGAGCATAAGCGATGGAAAAAGAGGGGGGGGGGAGACAGAGAAGGAAAGAATTCCCCACCCCACCAGAGAAGAGAGCGCAGAGAACAACCCACATCACCGCATGGATAATTCCACAGTAGCCCAAGCCTCCATACACCCTGACTTCAGTCTGGAGACGATAAACCAAAGTTTATCCATAAACTTACGCAAGCTACCGAAGTTAACTTTACAACTCAAATAAGAGAAAAGGTGGCAAAAAAATAAAACTTTCTGGATCTCTCAGAATGAGTGAATAGTAAACGCTCTCACGCACCAGTAATGGACCACGCACTACAGTAGGACCTACAGTTGAAAACAGCACTAGTGACATTCGTCGTATTCTAGCGGAAAGAGTAGGAGAAATAAAAGTTCTAACATACTACCTATCCGCCAGAAGAGACCGATATTATCCGCTAGTGTACAAGGTCACTGTAGCAAATTTTGAACTCAACATTAACGTGAAAATCCATAAATAAAAACACTGAAAGTTTAATGTGCGTGCACTCACCTTAATACAAATTAAATTCAATTAACTAAAACACTTGTACTATACGCGAAAGTGTAAGCTCAAAATATATCTGCATAAAGCATCATGGTTTAAATTAACCCAAATATTAGCTACCACTACATGCGATTTCAATAA
Organism: Lepisma saccharinum; assembly: GCA_022664845.1. NCBI lineage: Eukaryota > Metazoa > Arthropoda > Insecta > Zygentoma > Lepismatidae > Lepisma > Lepisma saccharinum. The sequence goes on from JAGDQP010002564.1 coordinate 80,248, forward strand.
AATGTTTAAACCCTTTTTATCCACTGTTTATTTCAACAAAAACGACAAAGAGATCAAGTTATTAAACACAAATTATTCCAAAATTCATAGTTTTATATGCATCGAAGTTCATTTGAACGAAAAAAAAAATTGTATTTGAGTTGAAATTAACATCTCTTGAGGAGAGAAACCCGACAATTCACAAATTCGGTTTGGAGGAAAAAAAAATATGTTAGAAATCACTATTCAGTCCACGGAAATTCATTTAGTTGTACTATAGTCGAAATTTATGATTTAACAAAAATCGTTTCATTTAAAACTTCAAGTTCAGAATTGCTTGTATGTAAAAATAACACGAAAATTCATTGTTTTATACGTAGAAGATATTAATAGTAATAATAAATATTCGAAACTTCTGACCCTTTTCAACTGTATCACTGTCACTATAAAATATGGGACAGTTCCACTGTAAGCACTTTTCAACATTATATCACAATATGACAAATTAAGATTTCTGACAATTTATCGGTGTTTCGAAATAAATATTTGAAATTTCATAATACAAATTTGGATTTTTTTTTATTGATTTAGCGATCAGACAGTTTTTGAAGCTGGTTAAAAATTTAAATGTGAATAAACGGTACGGAACCAAAGCTGACGAAACAGCATGCAGATACTCAACCGACGCCGAACGAATAAAGTAAATATGGTGAGCTCACTGCACAAAACCTCTCGCATGAGTAGCTAACGAATTCATATTGGGAGTGCATAAAGCACAATATTCCTTAAATCAATAAAACATTAAATAAATAAGGAGAGAAACCAGAGATCTGTTAACGGACTTAAGCTTAACTAAATCACATCATTACGGCGTATGGTCGACCCATGTTCCCTTAACTGGTTTACATGTTCCCTTATATCGAAACTTTTACGCATAGTACACCAACAATTTTCACTACCGAAAAACAGAATGTAGATGTAATTAATTTATGCTTGAGAAAGTCCAAAACACGAAAGATATAATTATGCAATGATATTTAAAGATGTCTTCTCGTTGTGCATCCAACAGAACGGAAGATGTCACGAAGAAATTTCAAACTTCAAAATTTAACTTCTTGGGTAAGCGAACATGGTTCTTTTAATTTTCAAATAATTTTAGACGTTACCTGAGGCAAGAGCACTGATTTAAATACGAAATGAAGATTTAAATAATACTTAAAAAAAAAAAAAAAACTTCGGAGAGGATCAGTGTCCTGCTACCATATTTAGCAGAAGCTGCTTTCAATATCCTCCCACAATTGCCTTCCTCATCGACAGATGACAAACGCAAGGCTCAAAAACAAAATAAACATAAGAACAGACCTCAATTTCCGACCAAATAACTCAATTATATCTGAATTTTGGCATCATGAATAAAAATTCAAAAACACAGTATATCTTAAAACTGGAAATAAATATATTAATTAATATAAAAAAAATAATAAGTTTAGTGAGCAAGGAATTCTCTTGGCGGGAAGATCTGCCAATGATATAAGACCACGTACCTGAGATGAATCGAGATTTGGACCTTTCAGGGATGCTGACACTATCATCCAATCAGAAAATAAGTAAAAAAAAGGAAGAAAGATACGTCACGGAGTAGTTTAAGAAATAAATCTATACGCCAAGAAAGCTAAACAAAAGAGAATCGAAAGATTAATCCATTGCTCATAAACATGAGAAAAAATCTTTAAAGAATATGGATGACACAGCGATCACAATAGTAAGGATCCTTTGGCATTGAAGCTAAACATGAAAAATCCGTAACAAAAATTGAATGAAATAAATGGAACGGAGCTCCAAGGTCATTACACTAGACAAGAATGTTTTTAGAACCGGAAACGAGTAAGTTAATACTGAATGAGAAGATTATCAGAGAACAAGTAAACTTGTCACTTTTTCTTTAGCGCCAGACAACGGTCACGTGTTATAAGAGGCCTATTGTGAACTGTTGTTTATGTATTTGTTTCGTGTTTTCACTAGTGAAATTGCTTCATGTTGTGCAATACATGTATTTTCTTGTGAAAAAAAAAAACAAACAACGAAAGTACCGTAAGTTAAAATAGATGTGAGTTCAGAGCAAGAAGGAATAATAGGGATTAAAAATAGAAAGGATATAAAAGGAAATTACTTTGATTTCCAATTAATAGAAGAATGTAGTCTAACTAATTAATTTGTTCAGAAAATCTATTACTCTGAAAGTAAGTATGTATGTAATTTAACGTGAAACAAAGTTTACTGATTAATTATTTTATTATCACAGGAAGTAAAACTTTCATCTATTATTTAAGTTAGACAAAATGCTTAAAAATTATCGAGCCTCATGTTTATTGTTTGCAATATGTATGTAGATTCTAGAGATACAACGGCTCACAAAAAAAAGTTTTTTCCAGGGCTTTTTCAAAGTTTCAACTTAAATCGGTAAACAATAGTTTCATCTCTCTTTTCCACAAAAACACACTTAAGTACTTGTCTGTGGAGAAAAAAGTGAAAAGATTTCGAGAAACGAAGAAAACTAGAAATTAAAAGTGATTATTGGTAGCTAAAACGCATTTCAGAGAATGCAATAATTTACACAAAACTACTATAATTTCTAATAGTGTATCAATGCCCATTTCCCAAACCATGTATCCATATTTATTATTTATGCTTTCTAAATCATTTGGATCAAATTTGTTGTCTACAAGTTGAACATGCGACTGCTTAGGGTCTTCCTGAATGCTTAAGAAAAAAAAAATATAATATTCTAAAATTCAATTCAGCACAATTGAATTATATATCAAGTTATAATGCTTACATTAAAATAAATCATTAATCGGTAGACCAACTACAACAACGCATTAATTTGATAAATTCATGGTGCTCCGACGACAATACATTCGTTGTCTAATCTCTGAGTCTCGACACTACCTTCGTTTTTAACAATGAATTTAAACTATAAACACTCTCTCCCTCTCTTGAATATTGTACTCCCATAGAGCCTTTGCAAAACATAATGATCATAAGCCTCATTATGCATATTGCATGCAATCAGAAATGATAACACTACAAATCTGAACGTAATAGGAGTACAGTAGCAGTGTCAGACTTTGCTTTTTGAGTTCCGTAAAAAAGTCATGCTTGTACAACTGGTGCTTGAGGTCGAGGTACGCCTGCTACAATGAAGACAGTATTATTATCGTAACGAAGGTTTTTTTTTTTTTTTAAACAAGAAAATCGTAAAATTCTGAATGTCCGGCAATCTTTGACTGCTAACGTCAGGTGTGACAATCAGCACATGTGGCAATTGGTATGATTTGCCTAGTGTGATTACGGAAACCAGTGAAACCTCTAGGCAAGACTGCCAACCTTCTGGGATCTTCTAATGGGAGACAATAATGAACTACTGAGCACTTTCATTTTCAGTGCTTTCTGGCATTTCAGGCCTATGTCCGTCTCCAGTCATAGCTTTATTCGTCCAAAGAAATGAACAGAGGAAGGGCTCAGACCACCATTTATAGGAATCAGTAGCGACCCGTTAAGTGCAGTTAATGAAGTTGCACTGCTATCGTTATTAAATAAAGAAAATGTTACTTTTGAGCGAAAATGAATGTGGTAAAACAGTAGCAGAAAAAATCGTTAGTTTATAGTTTTGTATCCTGCAATACGTAAATATTTTGGCGCTGAAAGGCAGCGTATTCTTGCGAAGTTGACAATGTTACTTTTATAAATGTTCAAAAAATCTGTATGTGCTTCCTAAAGCAGGGACAACTTAACTTAATTGTGAGCTGGGCAGAAAAGTAAATTTCTTTCAGTTGACGGGCGATGAACTGCTTGGTTGTCATGACAACCTAGACGCTGAAGGCTATTCTGACCAGTGAAAGACAGCATTGAGTGCAGTTCAGGAGAAGCTGTTGTCTGCTATCTACGAGAAAACTTCTCTTCCGGCTTTCAAACGTGCAAAGTAAAATAAAATTGCCCCCACCCTACTAGCATTATTTGCACTTGCACAATTGTTCATCTTTTTTGTTTTGGTTTATGTATGTACAGTGAGAAATTTAGTGTGTTAGAATGTATTCATTTCTTCATTTTAGGCAAGATTTCTTAAATGAAATATAAAAACAAATATACTAAGCAAGTATTGTGCTTATTTTTGTTCGTATTTTATTCAATAAAAAAGGCTGTTTTTAATGCTTCACTAATTTTAGAAAGCTGTTAAAATTAATATTCTTTAAGGGAATGAGGGTTTTGTCATACATATTGTATAGATAAATATCCTTACATAAATGTCCACGTTGTAATAGGCTTAGTGTCATGTGAGTTGACCGAGATGAATAGTTTTAAAATGCTTTAGAACGCTTTAGGTGGTAATAAAATGCTCAGCGAGAGATGCCATTTCTCAGACATGCCAGCAGATTAAATGTAAAGTAAATGGAACTTGAAATATTACTCTAAAATTATGTCATGTGTCTGAAACTCATTAGGTGCATATTGTTCGAAAAAGACAATAGGTTGAAGTCAAGGAATTCTGAAAACGGAAAATATAACGAAGTAATTTTTAAACTGCCTATCCTATAATTTTATTAATGATTTGCTCTCTCTCTCTCTCTGTCCATAATGATCAAATTATAAGTTTGCGGGCCTTGACTGTCACTTTCTCCGCTTTGGTGGGTAACAACCACTGGTGAAAGTAAAAATATTACAGGAGGAAAATTGCTACTTAAAATATCTACTCCAGCAAATGATAATTTTAATTTGACACGATGTTAAATATAGATGCATTTTTTCGAGTAGCCGTCAGCAAAATTCAAAATTTTAATCTCGACATATTCTACCGTAAGTCAACTCAGGATCTTTTAAGAAGAATTTCTGAGGACCTTCTAGCAAACCCATTGTGCCTCCTTCCCTTCAAGCACGCTTTACTTGCCCAGGTTCAGATGTAGTGAAGATGAAAAAGAGGACATCATACACATTTTCCAAACGAATGTTTGTAGTACCATAGGGTGACGACTACTGGAGAAAAATTAGGGTTGTAAAGAAACGTAATTCAATCACGTAATGGAAATTACCAAATAGATTTATGTTATTACATTATCGCACGAGACCTGAAGTTGCTATTATGAAGTGAAAAAAGTAGGGTTGTTTCTTACACACAGACCTACAGAAAGCACTTTCTGCAAAATCCAACTTACCATGCCAGAAACTGGTGCCTTTACCTTGTATCAAATGCAGCAAACAGATGAAGAGAAACTCGACAGGAGGAAGAATTCATCTGAGAGGTGCAGCTACCGCTGTACGCATGAAAAATATCGATAAAGTTTACTTTATGGCCCGCACTTTCAGTCACCTACTAAGCAATTTATATGCTCTATTACACTCATTACCTTGTCGGTAATAATCACAGATACTTCCAGTAACGACGGTCAGCACTACAAAGTGTTAAGAAAAGCCATGGGTCATTATTATTTCGATAAATACACACATCGGACACAAGAACACGCCTGCTGCGGATGAACACTAACTGCAACAAATACGCACTAGATTACATCAAGATATAAACATGGCTTCTCATTTTTATTATTAATATATTTCGGACCATGGGGGTAGGTTAGGTTAGAAAAGTCAGGTTAGTTTCATTTCATTATACCGTACCTGATACAAATCGCGTACATGAAATTAACCTCATTACCAATCTTTCTCTCTTATATCACACTTTCCCGACTATAACATTACCTTTACAATTCACACACTCTTTCTCAACCTGAAACCATTTCTTTTCTCCTCTATTTTTTTTCAGGCCATAAAGTAGTGTGAACCCAAAAATATTGAGAGAAAAAAAGTGAGTGTGAATAGTAAAACGAAGAGAAAAATATATTGCAATAGATGTAGCAGTAGGCTGGAGTACTTGGTGAAAGGTTGGTTCGAGTTTTATAAATATCTGTATGCTCTTATATAGATGGACCAGTTATCTACACTCTTCCCATCCTTGCATCAACTAACTCGCCTTGGATAGCTCTGAATTAAGTTGTATTTCTGCGCCATTTCCACTGAAGAACAATCCATTTCAGTATATCGTGGGAAAGTTAAAAGTTTTAAATTAATTAATCTGAGATTGTCAGTTTCTATTGTATAGCCCGTCTCCTAAATGGTAACGTATACTATTCTGTAAAGTGGATCAGGTAACCCGTCTACGTAACCTAACAGTGGAAACGAAAAAATAAGCAAATGCTGTACAAGGTATAAAATAAAATAATACTTACGAATTGGTGATGTCAACTCAGGTTTCGATGCAGCCTGACGTTCGAAATTTCCTGGATTAGAAAAATACTCTTTAAGTTTAGGCAATTCGCGACCGGCTTCAACTAATTCCGTATGAAGTTCAAGGGCAGTCAATAACAAATTACCTCTCAACAGCTTTGCTGCAATATCTTCGTAAGTAATTTCATACTTATATTCACATTCAGCGTTTACATTACGATCGCCTTTCTCTTCGTTCGTCGTATCCACTTCACTATCTTCATTAAATGGATTGCTCATGATTTCACAAACAGAGTATTTCTTTTTTATATAATCATATTTCATTACTTAAATAAAATATCCAACACAGTTCACATTAACAAAATTCCAATAAAAAGAAACATATTGCGGTTCCATTCATTACAACAAAACATTCACTTGCGCAATATTTAGTGCTTTTGTTCAGCTGTTTTTTGTTTTGTTTTTCACTACACCTTTGCCAGATGTAAGACAAATTACTTGCACTATTGGCCTATAAGACGTTGTTCTCGAAGGAGTATTATTCCGAACTGGTGCAGTAAAATACATCAAACATGATTTACTTAACCTAACCTTTGTTGGCTAATTTTGTTGAATTTGCTAATGCGTATATACATAGGAAAAGAAAGAAGTTATTTTTCTTTTACAAAAAATGTAAATATAACCACAGCTGGATTCGATCCCCGGTTCAGCTTTCCGATACGTTACGCTATACGATCCCACAGTCCCGGTGAACTACGAAGTGTGAACCAGTGCTTTCAGTTTATCTAAAACCGAATTCCCTTCAAGTCATTCAAGTATTTCAGCTCAGCCCTACAAAATCCCACCGAACTCTTTTAAAATCTATTGAAGTTCTAGGGTTGCATAAATTTCACACACAAACATATATAATTTTATTGTGTGTGTGATCGTCACTTTCAAGGCAAACTGGGGTACGTTATATTAAAAAGTAGTTCACTTTCGCCCTTCTGCCTTCAAAGCGACGATATGATATCTTTACAAATAAAACTGAAAAGCCACCACCTTGCGCCGTAAGTTGGCATAGTGAGTAGGGTGGTGCCACTTTGTGCAGTTTTGTCCGTAAACAGAATTTAATTTGATTCATAAAAGGCTACGAGCTATATTATAAAACCCTGAAGAACATACAACACCTAACCTACATAACATGGCATAGTAAGTCATAGTAGGCCATACCCCAGTATACCATACCCGACTAATAGCAATAAGTCTATTTTCCAGGACTGTACGAGACGCAGTGTCGTATTTGTTGTCGTTATTACAATCGGTTGATGACTATACTACGCTAACCTACACAACATGGCATAGTAGGCCATACCCGACTAATAGCAAGGAGTCTATTTTCCAAGCTGTACGAAACGCAGTGTCGCACTTGTTTTGAAGTCCACAGCTAACCTACAATTTATAAAACGCTACGGGCCCCTTTTTTGACAACTCGCACAGAGGCTACGAACCATTTTTATCCCCTATTTAACACGGCATAAAAAGATTACACCAATTCTTATTTACCATAGCAAAGATTAGATTACGAACACAATTTTCAAGCCTAAACACATAGAAGGGAATACATTGGTTTTCCACCGCCCTAGTTATTCTCAAGAAGCTTCGAGAAAGGTCGATGACTTACGCTCACTCTTCGCTCTGACACATGGCTTAGTCCCGGAACGAAATATAACATACTTTGCTTCAAGAAATAAAGCCGTCCTTCACAAAAGCATTGCAGAACGAAGAAAATCAAAGTGACAAAGATCCAATGAGTGTGTGTATGTTATTTATCATTTAAACAAAATAGCTGTACTGTCTGTGAGTGTAGTGGAGAAATTAATAATGATGGCTTTGTTTATGTTTCTTTTTTCAACATTCCCTTGGCAGAAAATTCACTGTATGCTTGTGGTGGACAATCTTGTCCTCCTCCTCATCATCATTCGAAGGTTATTTATTACGGCTATTGACAGATGCAGGAACGAGCATGGCCATAATATTGATCGCCAGATTTGTAAGTCTTCTGTTGAACGAGATTTTTATTTTCTTTGCATTGAGTGCACACACACACATACATACATACAAAAAGTGTTGTAAATAAGATTTTCAATCTTCAAACTATGCTCATGACATGTGTGCGTGGGTTGGTCTTCTTTAATCTTTTAATGATCCTCAAAGCAAAAAAAAAGAGAACATAAGTTGATGGAAGATGGAATTCAAAAACGGCAGGACGTACATAGGTCTACTGGACACCTCTTTATTTGTGTATAGGATCGTATTAGTAATACTATTGAAATTTGTTAATAACATGGAATTAATAAAAATACTGTTTTTTATATTCCTTTTTATTATACTAAACTTCTCACCATAAAAGACTACAGTCACCTATATCAAAAACACTTACACTGTAACATAACAAACATGTGTGTAGAGCTAACTTAACTCGTTTGGCTCCAGGACCAACGGAGGACATAAGGTTTACGGAGAACTTAATCTTACGTCAGGAACCATTCTCATAAACGAATAAAGCATAATATCATTAACATTAGGGTTGGCGGTTGAGAATTTATTTAAGAAGTCCTGTAGTGAATAGGCAGGCGCACGACATCTAAATAGAGAAAACAATAGTGTCTACAGAATTGAGATAAATCACCTTGAATACGTCTATTATTCCACGTATAGAATAAACAGTTCCGTTTTAGAAACTTTATATGATACCGTATATATGGTGGAAACCCATAGCAGTCCATGCATTCACCATGGCCCGTATTACATATATAAATGGCAACTCAATGCTCACCAGACTTATTACTAGGATCAGTATTAATAACTAGGGCTGCAGGGAGTGTATGAATAAAGCGAGGTAATTGATCTGCAGCATATGCACCTATAAAATATCCATCGGACAGATTCTGCTGTAATGACTTATAGAGTTCAACGGTATCTAACATTTTTAATCAATATATATTTTTCGTTGGAAATCAATTTCCAGTTCAGAAGAGAATTCAGCGTAAATAACGGTTGTTACAGGAGATGGCAGTGCTTAGTTAAAATAAACTTCTAATCGTATACTTCCCTGCAGCTGGGGACTAGTATGAAATGCAGAACCAGCACTAGAATCAGGAGTTAAATCAAACACTAGTAGAGTATAACCATTAGAATACTCGGCAAGCGAAATATCATTACCTTGATTAGAATAATAAATACCAGAACCTGTAAATAACGTAGAATATGCTTGAATATATAACTTATTATAAAAATCTGGTTGTAGTGGTTTAGTTGGGACAGGAGTTCCGTCAACATACAATGAAAAGAATGACATACTGAAATGCTTAAAATTAAATGGATTTGTGGTATAAGTGCCATTAAAAGCGGTATTTGTAACAAACCCAATAATAATACATTTAGGCACTATTCCAGAAAACAGATCTGGAAGTGTGGTGTCCATAATCCCCTGAAGTAAAGTCACGGTTTTCACCTGCACTTTTCTTATAGGATATTTTACTCTAAATTTAGTTTTGTAATACTTCATTTTGAGCTATTTTCGCAGTAGGCGACACGTCAACCTTTTTTACAAGCATTGTTTAATCTGTAATTACAACTTTCCCCAAAGCTCCAGCTTCGCCCATTAAACTAAAAGACTGTTTGGCGGGGATTAACTTAATACGCAACTGTACAACTCAATAGAAATTTATCCTGATTGCAAATATCACCGTGAATATAGCCTATTAATTCAAAGGGTCGACTTAACCCCGTGAGGAGAGGGCGCTGTTTAAAACCAGAATTACTACTATCAGCCACACTATCCATTTCACCGGCAGTATCTTTAAACCACATCGCAGTCTGAAGATGAGTTGTTTTTGCATTGGCATTATAATTCAATAGTTTTTCAATATACGATCCATATGGAAATGTATGGGAAGATTAGGAAATTAGTTGATTATTCAGATATATCTGTACCTCGCTGAACACTGCACTGAGAAAATAATTTACAGAACCAATTTTCTTATCAGCAGATGTTAAATCAGAACCATCTGTTTTAATATTTTTTAGCTTTAATATGTAACATTGTATAGGGTAAATGAATATAATCTTCACCGTGGCCGGTGCATTACAAACTCTATGGGTGCATTATCAGATATTGACGCCACAGATTTATATGGCACTGTTTTATTACCTATAATACTCGTTTGAGCGGGAAGACCCGCAAATAGGTCTAATTTTGATTTCGTACACTCACACTGCATTTTCTGCTATTAATACTCTCATTAGTTTATTTTTATAATATCGTATTATGTGTCACGTCTACAAAAATGTAGTTTTACACATATACTGCCATATTGGAAAGGAAGTGCTATCTCTTTAATCAATAATAATTTGATTAAACTGTTGGTGAGAGTCAACTTTTGGGCCACTCGAAGGGGACTATCACCAAACTGTTTACGTTGCACGGCGAAATAATGAGGATTTTCGAAGATATGCACATTACTAACACCATACTCTTTAATATTCGTATTTATAATACGCAGTAGTGAAGCAATAGTATTGCCTACCAGCTGAGGTTCTACAATATCACTATAAATATGCATGTGTGCGGGTAGAGATTTCTGTAAATCGGGGGACAAAGAAGTATATATCGTGTAACAACGACGAAATGATTACGGGTTGCCTAGATGACAGGGGCGAGCACCACGTAGTCGAAATGTTCGTAGAATATTACGGTGGTATTTGGTCGGAACCTACTTGTCAGAGGCAAGCGCCACGTATTCGAGGTGTTCGTACAAGATTACGGGGGAATTTAGCGGAAAAAAAGTGATGAAATAATTAAGGATGGCGTCTGGAAATTTCCATCACGTGACTTAGGTCATTGACCTGCGTTATTGGCAAATGTCGGATGCAACGTTGGCATGATAAGGTGGGAGCTTGTAGTGTGGGAGCAAGTCAGAACATGATTTTTGACGTCACGAGATCATTGTCGGGGAGGCAAGATAGTACATGGTGTTTGACGCCACCACGAGGGTAGAAGCGTGCAGTTGATCATTGACGTCAGAAGGTCATTGACAGGATGTAGGAAATCACTTGTTACCTGACGTCATGGCGTGGGTGAAAGTTTTGAATATATATAGAGGGCAGTAGTGTTGTTTGTTTCATTATAAAGAGTGGTGAGCAGCAAGAGCAGGACTACTGGGACCAGATGGGAAAGTGTTAAGTAACTCTATATGTAATAACAAATGGATTGGTGAAAGTTGTATTTGGCTGGCCTTAAAGAAGTGGATTCCGAAAACTGGAATTATATGTGAAGGGTGTTTTAAGGAAGAAAATAATTAAAGAGGTCAATCTTGCTTAGGTTATCTTACAGCAAATGAAATAGTAACAGGTGAAGAGATTGAAAAACATTTTAGAAAGTGCGTGTGGCGGGTTATATTACAGCCTTCAACATTAAAATAACTTATTCATATATACAAGAAATATCATGCACAAGTGAATGATAAAGATGAAGTATTATTCTCAAATATGAAGTTTGGTCTGTTTAGAGTAGTGAAAATCTATATGCAAAGTGTAATTGGCATGTTACTTGAAAAGGATCGGGAACGAAAGAAGGACTGAACTTTAAGATTTACGGTGGAAACTGTGTTTGAAAAGGAGTGAAAATGTCAGACTTTTGTATATTTTGTGGCAGTGGTGAATTTATATCAGATTCCGGTCTTTTACGAACTTTTCGTACTTATTTAAAAGACAATCCAATTCAATGTATTAGTTGTAAGTTGAAAATTGGACATAATTACTGTGTATATGTGTGGAATACAGGCAAAGTTCTTTCACAACATTTGCTGAATGAAGTGAATCATCATGAAACATTTGTGGAGTACTACGAAATTTCCAAACGACAGGGTCATGAATACTTTTTTCAAAACTTCTAGAGAATCAGTTCGTAATATCGAATTCATAGCTCAGCTAATACCTGATGTTATTCATGAACAATTTTCTGTAGAAAATCCTCTAAGTGTGTCTTCAGATCACTACATTATTGATGTTCAAGGGTTTAAAATCTCTGCACATGAGTTTATTATGAGAGAATTTTGTGTCGTAGCGTGTGATGCTAGTCTTTTATTCCACTGTTTAGTAAAACTTCCATGTGACATTACGGAATTAGGACTGGGTTATCAAAAACAAGTGCAATGGTTAACAGAAAATTTTCACGATTTACATTGGGACATATCAAATGGATACAGCAAATGTGAAGCGTTTCACGTTTCACATCTTCGTAGAATAATTTTTCAATTGTGTTCAAGTGAAGGTACATTCTTTTGTAAAGACCTTGAAAAACCACAATGGATTAAGAAACTATTGCAAAGTGTTGGTCATCTAGTGAAAAGGAATGTCCTGCCTTGAAATAATTAAATTTGTACATTGGTATGTCTAAGTGTAATTAACGTGCCCCTGTCGAGGTAAATGCTTGTGCATTAAGAAACTTTACAACTACAGCATTGGATGAAACATGATAAATCAAAATTGTTTGTAAATACCTTATCAGCCACGCAAATAAAAGAAGCATGTGCAAGTTGTTTTATAAAACACTTTACTTACTCTTAAATAATAAAGAATGATAGATTCTCTATGAAATTGTTTTCATTTCAAAATAAGGATGTTTTTCGTAAATGATAACAAAAAGGTTTAAATTATATAATCATATTTATTTTTTTTAAATGAAGAAGAAGGGCAGTACAATACTATTTACAACGTTGCTTGTTTTTTGTTTTATAATTTCTTTCACATACTTTACTACAAGTTGATCATTTTTTTCTCAGATGAATAGTATTGAATTTTGGTATGATATTAACCCCTCTCATAGTAAAGTATATAAAAAGGATTAAAAATAATCCACAAAGGGTGGATTTATTATGCTGAACCTGAATTTCATTATATTTATATAATTTAAAATTTCGTTGTAAGAACGTTACAATTTGCTTAGGATGTGGTCTTGATAAGGTATAAAAATAAAAAACCCTAGCATTTTCATTAATATAAATTACAGTCCAATGACTTCCTCCACTTGAAGAAGAACTTAAATTAACAATTAGTGCTGCTGGAAACTGTACACGAACAGGTAATGTATTAATGGCATAAATACCAGTCAGTACACTTGCAGATAAACAATCACGTAAAATCACTCAACAGCAGGTCCGTCCACATTGTTTGTTATAGGACTTGGTATGTATACACACTTATTTTGATTTAACACTTATAAGCCAAGTTCATAAAATTTGATATAATTTGCATAAGTCCATCCTTCTTTCACTGCGCATCGCAAATAGGAGAATCGGTGCAAATAATGAACATATTGTCTTGAGGGATATGCCAAGTGACAAAAGTGAGGACACTTTAATTCTTCTTCTAGGTTGATTACACTTTTCCCAAGGGTAGATTCGAGAAAAAATTGTCTTGCTTTTTCGAAAGTGTACACTACTGGGCTGAGTATAGTTGATAATCAGACTTTTAACTTCACTGTAGGGGGTATCACCATCGTTCCAGTGGAGACCATAGAGATGTTGAGAGAGGTAATTGTTATGTAATCATAAGGCTGTTGTCAAGTGGCAGTAGATGAAAGGAGGTTTGAAAATCCAACTTTGTGAACAATCCAGTTCAGGATTTATAATAACAAGTTCTTTCAAGACTAACCTTTCATGTTCGTCCCCGTCATTTTCACCACGTGTGAGCGCAGAGAAGTGCACTAGAACCCGCATCGTGACTGAAGCAGATCGAAATTAAAATGTACCATCGGTATATACATTTCTATTTTTATCAGTTTCTATAATCGAATCAAACTGAGCATACACAATACATGATACAGACTGTACTAGTGCTTGACTAAAGGATATTTTTATATTAACAGGAGAGTCTCTTACAACATCCAAGTACAATCACCAATACTTTCTGTAGGAGACAATAAATGGAAAAATTGTATAACCATGTGCAAAATCATGAGAAGTAATCGTATGTGCAGTATTTTGAAAGATCCCAGTACCAGAAAAAAGGGTGAAATAATTTTGAATGAATAATGCTCTTTAAAAATCAGGGGTTAGGGGAGTGGGTGGATAAAATTTAGAGCCTACCTGAACCTGCAATTTGTTGAGATTGAAATGTTCAAACTGGAGAGGGTTCAGACGATATTTACCTTTCATTACTTATTTGCTACGAATCCAATGACAAGGTTTTTCGGTACACTACCCAAAAATAAATTATCAATATTAAAGGAAGTTACATTTTGCGGAATAGTAATGATTCGTGTTTCCAGTCTAGTGAGTGATAATTTTGCAGTATTTTTTTCATGTAAGAATTTAAGTGAAGAGACAAATCAGCAGAAATAGTAAGACGACGTGCATATAATACAACTTCTTGTAAGACAACTTTAAAGTTTGAATTGTCAGCAGCCATTAAACAAAATGAATCTTTATTACGAAACAATTTTATACGCAAACTTACTTTATTTGGAAGTATCCGATCTAAGTTGGCAATATCTGTAGAGATCCAAACATTTCAAAAGGAGCACTACCAGTAACAATTTGCATTCTTTTACGAAAACCAGCATTATTTTCATCAAGAGTATTAAATTGCCCAGCAGTATCTTTATGCCATAACGCACATGTGAGAAGAGTTTTCGAAGTATCTTCAGAGTAATTAAATAGTGATTCTAAGGAAGCTCGAACAGCATATGAGCCAGAAGATGAAGAAATTAATTTATCATTTAAATATACATTGACTTGGCAGAACATAGAATGAAGGAAGTTATTTACTGATGCTACAACAAAAGCTTGCACTGCTGATTGATCCCCTTCTGCTGGATTATATACTTCTAAGTTATCACCATTAGCTTTTGTTATTTTACAACGAACATACAAGTACAAGTATGCAGGATGAACATATTCTCCAACATCCCCCGGAATGACAAATTCAATGGGGCCCTCTGAAGTAAGTGTAGAAATAGGATTATAATCTTGCATACGAGAAAACTCAATAGCAGTTTGAGCCATGGGGACAGTTAGCAAATCAAATTTATTAGTACAGCACTCTTTACTTGATTCTGAAAGGAAAGACATTTTATCATCTAACTAAAAATATCCCTTTCACGATAAGACTTTGTCTTCTACTTTTTCTTCTTTCTTTTGTTAATAATTATTGGTCCAACACGTTTAGGAAGAAAAAGAGCTTTTCGTTTACGCGCCCGTCGTTTACCACTACCACTGAGCAACTGACTAATTTCATTTTCCGCTTGTGTCCTTAAAGATGAACGTGCATGATGAACTCTACTTTTAACTGATTCTTTAAATGGATGATTTTCTAATACATCTCCTGCAACTTGCATTCCTGTTTGTAATACTTGTCGACCAACTGCTTTAGCTCTTGTTTAGGAACTGGCATAGCAAATCAAAAGAGACCTCGAAATAATCCCTCTAATCCATGTCCACGCTGATAAACTGGTCCAGTAAAATAAGGGATGCCTCTACCATCAAGTGGAACTTTCATTTTAACGATTGTTGTTGTAAGTGAAGTGTTATGGTCAATGTCGCAGATGCGAATGAAATATTTCGTTCAACATGGTCCTTCAGAAGTATTTCAATTGTGTCACATGAAAGTTTACATTAAGGAAAATAATGTACATTCTGAAATGTTATTGTCTGTACTTTACCGTGATTACTATCAGACATGGCTACAATACGTAGTAAGGGTGCTTTTGTATCACCTACAAATTGAGTTTGTATAAGGTCAGTGTATACAAATACTTGGTGTGGATACCCAATGTCAACGTAAGGCTGTTTTTGAGCTCGTTTTGATTTTAATAGATTAATACCCGGTTCGAAACTAACTGTTAAGCAAGTAGATAAAGGTAAAGTGATTTAATGTTTGCATTCGTTTTAATAGAAATAGTATTTGAAACATCAAAGTAAATTAAGGTTGGAGGGATTTTATTCATAATCTCTAACAATGATGGTATAGAGGAACAATATACTGGCGATATTTTATGTTATCGCCATCTACTGTTTCATAACACATAATATTTTGGCCTTCAATTACATTATAGCAAGTTAAGGGGATATGAATTTCACCAAGTCCTACCACCCAGGATAAATTATTAAGAACAATACGATGATTTAAGATATTTAAAAAATGTGATGGATGTATATTGTTATATGCATTTGTACTAGCATTCGAACTAACTGTAATGTAAAAACTGGCATCTGTACTTTCCGAAATCGAAGTGAAGTGAAGTGTAATGTTCGAAGTACCAAATTGAAATGGTAAGTTTTTTCCCTGTTCATCTTTTAAGTCCACATATTGAGTATCAAAGTATTTCTTTTATACTTTAACATAGTGTGGACGGTCAATACAAAAGAATACATTTTACCATATTGATATTCATAGATACTTTACGAAGGAGCTTACCAAGGATAGGTTGATTTTTACAATGTCAAGACAAACATTAATATCAGAAGGAATATTATAATTGAGGTTATATTGACATGGTGCACTAACATTGATAAACATAGGTTACCGTTTTTCTGATTTCGGTTGAAAATGTACCCCAGCTATTTGTACATGTGGATTATTTGAGAATCCTAAAAATTTTGTAAACCATCAGTCATTCCAACGGCATACTGCTTTCTATAATCTCGCTTATATTTCATGAAAAGTTGATTTTTATCTTTATCATAGTTAAATGAAAAAATATTGTTTTTCACTAGTATCAGCATGATCTACCTTTTGAATATTTTCAATTATAACGGAAGTATCATCACTTTCTGCATTATTTTTTATTATTAATACTAATTTGAAATACTCGATCAAGTTGTAGGTCTTCTAAAATAGATTTTCCTTGATTTGCTTTAGTATGCTTAGTGATAAGAGGGAGTGATGAAATAATATGTGAAATTGAATCATAATATCCAGGATAAAAATTAATTTCATAACGCATTTCACTTTTACCATTAATATGAACAACTACTTGTTCTTCCATTCTAAAATTATAAAAACTCCATGGTATGCAAACACTACTTAAGCCCTTTACTTAACACCCAACTTCCCTGTAAGTAAAAGGCTTGATATAATTTTGTGGTATAAATGAAGTCTTATTTCCAAAATTATTATTACCCACATTTGATTTTAATCTGATGTAAAATTCATCTTGTTGCTCAGAAGACATCATCATGATGACTGAACAGATTTCTGTTTAACCTATGAATTCATACTAGGTTGATACCCTAACAATTTCACATATACTCAAACCTTCTTTTAACACCTTTTCAATTAAAAATGTTTTATTTTTTCCCACAAACCACCACTTGCAATTCTTGTGTGTAAAAGATTCATTTGATGGGGTCTCCATTGCAATCTTTAATTTTATATGTTAGTGGTGTACTTTAAATACAACAATCTACAATAAATATTTCCCGAGACCATTTTGGTAAATATCCTTTTTCCAATTTGTGTTTATATTTACTAATACGAACATAATCACCCATTTGAAATTTACATTTACTTTGAACACGTTTTCGCTTTCCACATAATGTTTCCTATACTTGATTTGTATTTTCTTCATTAACTTCTATAGGAGCAATTTTAATTGTGGAATGTACAGTGTGATTGTAACTACCTACAAGATCGTCAAGTATGTTAATATAACGATAAGAGTTTTCATAAGTCCTTGTAAGTTTTTCTTTTAAAGTTCGAATAAACCTTTCTACGATTTCAGCTTTCATTTCAGAATGTACACTATTATTCTTAATATGATACTTTTCCAAAACACATTTGCATGTTGATTATAAAATTCTGTTCCTGAATCAGTTTAACAATGAAGTAGAGGCGGATGAAACCTTCTTAAAATACTTTCATTTGCTCTAGCTATAACTGGACCACTTTTATTTTTTACGAGAATACAAGTTGCAAATCTACTAAATACATCAACAGAACATAAAATATATTTATAGTCATCATTATATGTTGCTACGTTTTGCATATCTGCTAAATCCAATTGTAATAATTCATTTCGACCGCTTACATAATATTGTTTCTGTGGAAAATTTTTACGAACAGTGGCATGTAAAGTATATGTATCTTGTGAACCTAACCAGTGTTTAATTTTCTTTCTTTGTAAACCAGTCTTTCGTTGTAATTTAGAAATATTTCCGAGAGATGTTGCATCTGAATATGTATAAACAACTTTGATAGTGACATACTTAAAACTTGTAGTGTTTAATATTTCTAAAAATATTTTTAAAATTATTATTATTACGTTTAATACTTTTTTCTTTCGGGGAATAATATTTTTCGTTTTCTGCTTCTTTTTCATTTGAGAAATGAAAGGAACAATACTACTAACAGCACCAGCACCAAACTAAAAGTTGATTCATTCACTAAGAACATTAATATCTCGAAGAAATGGCTTAAACACATCAAACTTCTCCCTACCCTACAAGATGTTTTGACTTACGTTTTCAAATAACATCATATATGAGATCAATAATATCCTGGGAGTACGTTATTATCAATACTTACTGCACCACTTTGATCCCAACTGATACGATTTGAACTGAGCAATAGATTTAATAATGTTGATGTTTTTCTAACTAAAGTTTTAGGCATTGATTTTAAAATTAATGAAAATAAAGGTAGTACTAGTTCCTTCCTGATCAAAAAAGGGTATTGCAATAGACTTTTGAGCTGAGGGAGTATGATCCTAGTATCGATATAGGGTGATACCACATTTCGTCCAACGAAATTTTGTCCACGCGACATTTCGTCCACAAATATTTTGTCCACAGACATTTCGTCCAGAGACAATTCGTCCACTTGACTTTTCGTCCGCAAGACATTTCGTCCAACAGATTTTTCGTCCATAAGACATTTCGTCCAACAGATTTTTCGTCCACAAGACATTTCGTCCAATCGACTTTTGGTCCAACGGATTTTTCGTCCAATCGACTTTTCGTCCAACGGATTTTTCGTCCAACGGATTTTTCGTCCACAGGACATTTCGTCCAATCCACTTTTCGTCCAACGGATTTTTCGTCCACAAGACATTTCGTCCAATCGACTTTTGGTCCAACAGATTTTTCGTCCACAGGACATTTCGTCCAATCGACATTTGGTCCAAAGGACTTTTCGTCCACAGGACATTTGGAGGCCAGGCCAGGCCAGGCCAAGACATTTCGTCCAATACACAGCCTAAACAGCTGGAGCTACTAAAACGAAATTTAGTAATGTCATACATTATCACTAGTAACCAAATTTGGCACAAATGTGTAATATGGAGAGTAGTTTAGGAAAATATTATATTTTGAAAAAAATCGCCACCTTGGCTAGAAAATGGCCGCGAAACTCATTGCTTTATAGAAAACACACCCAAACCGCTGGAGCTAGTGAAACGAAATTTGGTATGGTGGTACATTATCACTAGTAGGTTACGAAAATATTACCAAATGTCTCCAAAGACGCCATATTGAACCAAAAATGGCGGAGATAGAAATCAACTTTCACACCTTTTGAGCTAGATATCAAATTCGGCACCGAGGTGTAGTATCAAGAGTAGTTTAGGAAAATGTTACATTTTCAAAAGTCGCCATCTTGGATAAAAGATGGCCGCCAAACTAATTGTTGTATAGAATACACAGCCCAAACCGCTTGGTCTACTGAAGTGAAATTTGGTATGAAGATACATCATCACTAGAGAGTTAAAAATTATTACAAAATGTATCCAAAAACGCCATCTTAGATCCAAAATGGTGAACCCAAAAACATTTTCCACACCGTTTCAGCTAGAAATACGAAATTTGGCATAAAGGTGTATCATCAAGAGTAGATTAAGAAAAAAAATACAAAATGTTAAAAAAGTAGCCATCTTTGATTCAAAATGGCTGCCCCAAAACCCATTTTTCAAACAGCTGAAACTAGAGAAACGAAATTTGATATAAGAGTGTGCCATCACGAGTAGGTCACAATAAATGAGGATAAACCTACCCTGTGGAGGTGCAGCCCGGCGCCATGGGCGTGCATTCCCCCAGATACTCTGGTTACGATAAAGGGGCGAAGTCCCCCCCTTTATATATATATATATATAAAGAGAGAGAGAGAGCGGCTATTACTACTACCATTCAACTTTTCGCTAATGTACCGAACCACATACTGAGTTATATCTAAACTCTGAAAGGCACTGGTATTGCTGTTGAGTTTCTCTTCATATTATGCACGATTCATAAATAATGATTTCTTTGCAGAGTAGGTACATGAGAATATTTTAAGTATCCCTTAATTTTTGATTCCCACACGAGATAGAAAATCGATGAAAGAATTTTAAGATCTTTACGATTCATGCTGCACACAGTCATGGTCCCATTCAGTGTGTCAGTTGTGAGTGGGTGAACACTTCTTGCGTCGACATTTCTAATCGAAGTATTTGAATTAAATAAAATATAGTTCGAAGAAAAGTGATAATGTGACAATGACATTTTTCTGAGATAATCTGCGTCTTATACGAAGATCGTAGATAGAAAATAAATAGCTGTTTGCAATTGCAATACACCATGATGACTAGTGACGTATTTAGTGGCTGGTTCGGGGCAGACTTTCCCCCAGAATTTTACGTTTGGGGGAAACGGATATTGTCAAGGACGATGTAAGAAAAATCGATATTAATTTCGGTTCATGTAATTAAGCAGTTAGATAAGTTATGTATTATGACTTTTTTACAAAATATTTCTGGCAAGTAGGAACTAAGCAATATTACATATTTACATTGTATTAGAATAACTAAAATTGAGAATAATAATTTATGTTTCTATGAAAAATTCCGGTGAATCATAAACTTTTTTTTTGACAATAATATGCATTTACATGGATCACTAAAAATTATGGACCATTGCTTACAGCAGAAGTATCAGTACTTTAAGGAAACTAGTAGTACATGAATTACTTTCAAGAAATAAAATTTACATAGAAACAAATTCCTATTATAATTTACAGAAAAAGGGTAATGCTATCCTCTGTGTGATATGAACGCGCTGTGAATTGCGCATGGGGAATGTGGAGGTAGCGCTTCACATTTTCTAGGCTTACGGTAGGAAGTGAGATGGGATGGTGTGTTCCACGCTCGACCTGGTACTCAGTTTGATAAGAGGGTGAGTACACCTCGGAGCGCCAGGTATGGGAACACTACGAGAAAAATCTCCATTCTTCTGGTCGGCATTTGAACCCGTGCCGTCCGATTAGTAGTCAGACGCACTACGACTAATCTGAAAAGGCTCTTCACTGACTAACATTTAAGATCAACTTCAATCACGGAGACTGCAAGAGATAATATTGCTAGAACCCCTGGCTGAAGCGCACAGATATTGGTAGCAGTGGTGACCCTACATTCCTTGCGCTATCAAACTAAAGGTGCAGTTATCCGGAATCCTTTTAGAACATGTGGAATTCTTCATACCAGTGCTAATACTGCAAACGATTGTCTCATATAGTGTACTTCTAACAAGGGAAGGGGCACTCAGATCACCCCGAAACCCTACTTCAAATTTCGTACACAGGTAGGTCAACCACAAAGAGATTACCATACAAAAAATTAGCTGCCATTGAATAAAGGGTAAAGTTTGGACGCGGTCTGTTATACAGTGCTTGTCAAAGTTCCAGAATATCAAAGGTCTATCAAAATATTAGCCACTTCTCTTATTTTTTTTGTAATTTCGTAGAATCTATCAAAAATGGAGCAACATACTCGAGCTTCTTCTCTTTCTTATCACTCATGTAAAGGTTGTTTATCACTGTCAAACTTTTCCTATGGTGATAGAATCACCCGTTTACTCCTTTCCTGTTGCTCCACAGTATTGACGCAGTGTCCGATTTGTTATATACGAAGGGGAATCCTAAAACTAGTGGATGCCTACAAGTTTCAACATACTACCTTTTTGGTAAAAATAGATAGATTTTATCCCTGATTGGGGTGATACTCAAAATCAATTACCCGGGATCAAATTCTAATGCACCAGGGAAAATTATTGGCATTCCCACCGGTAAATCGAACATTGTATGGGGTCACGGTGGCTCAGTTGGTACAGCCCTCACCTCTGGTGCTAGGGTTCGTCGGATCGATATCTGCTCATGCCATGTGGACTTTGTGGTGGACGAACAAAGTGTGCATGGGTTTTCTCGGGGTGCTTCCGTTTCCTCCCACTTTCTTCATTCAACCAATTCATCTCATCATCATCCATACAGCCTGAGCCTAAATGCCTTAAAATAAATTCGAATTCAAAATTCAAATTCGAGCACTGTATTAGCGTATATGGGAACTCGTACGATTAGGTACACAATCAATCATAAAAACTGTTTACTTTATTGCTTCCAAAATATTTAGAATAAGTTAGTATTGTCAAACGGAGAAAATGACTATCGCCGAGTATTTTATATAAATAATGGATTAGGAATTATGAAATGTGAATAAAAGTAGTAGATAGTTAAACGTACATTCTT
>JAGDQP010002565.1:1566-82612 GCA_022664845.1 Lepisma saccharinum
ATTTTGATACAAGTCTTAGAAGAACACAACTTTCAACTTTATTTTCCAAGGTATGTTTCAAGGATTTCTTAGAACATTGGTGCTTAAATAGTTTCATTGCCTGAACGATTCGTGTGCTCTGTTCAATATTTTAGATTTGAATATAGCTTTTCGGTGTGTGCTGTATTTTATTTTGTTCATTAATCTTCGAGTTGAGATTCTGCGCCTTTTTAGGGAAAATGTAAAATCTTGTTATCCATTTCATTCTTAAAGCTAGAATATACTCTATCCCAGAAGTTACCATTATATTAGAGCTATTATCCACTTAACTCACGCTGAACGTCCCTCTCGTATTTGCGAATGCTCAAACCTTTATCTGAGTTACGCTCGAGTAGACTTCTCTTTAGCCCCCAAATAACAAAACCTAAAGTCTACGTAATATTTGCCCCCACAAATAGAGGAATAATTTCTCTATAATTGAACACAATTGCAAGACGAAGCCAGACGTTCAAAGGACAACTTCTAGACGTTCACAATAAGTAAATCAGTTCAGGGATAGATGCCCCTGAATCTTCATTTCAGTTCTGATGCTTATGACCTAACTCAAGCCTCTCCCATACGGCATTACGGTCTTTGTGTCCATACCAAGCCGCCTCAACCCTTCGTATCAAGATGCAATTACGCAAGAAATTGAAGGATGACTTTGCAGAGCCGTCAACCGTTTCGTCTCAGACGTAGCCTAAGGAGCTAATCTTCCCTTATAATAGAAAGCGCATATCTGAATCTAACCCAACTCTTTTTATGTCTGATGTTCAAGGAAGTAAATGGAATGAATGCAATATTTAAGTAACACTGGATACCGCTACTCCATGCCTTAAGTTTATATAGCAGCATCACAATGTGTAGTGAAGGAAATAATTAGACTGACATAGGAAATATATCACAACCGTAGTGTCGCCAGGAGAGAAACATTGAACAACTTTATTAAGAAATTGGATATTTTTGTGACTGATAATTTTTAGGGAACAGACTCACTCCTTTTACTTACGAATTCGATGGGATGGAGAATAATGACTGAAAGAAATGGAGTTGTGTAAGATTCATATTTACTGAACTGAAAATAATTGAATCTTAAAAACTTGATGTCAGTCTGCCGCAAATGCTACTGATGATATCGGAAGCTATAGATAGCAGTTGATACTTTTCGTTTGTTGACAGCATTCGTCGTATTCAATTTCTGATTTACTGGAGCTAACGTAATTTATTTAAAATATGGAAACAAAGAGTTTATGAGATGCCTGCACGGATGAAACAGGAAACAATTTATATGTGTTCTCAGAAGTGGAATTTTTGTAGGCTGTAGTGCCCCAAAATTACGGTTTAGAACGATCCAAGAAGACATGAACTTTAACCGAAAAAAGTCAGACAGCTTTTGTGTATCGAAGTATGCATCGATTTTTTATGAACCGTAGTGTACATAATTGAATTGTATTTTTGAGTGTACCATTTTTTAAATTATAATATTAGGTTAGTTATTCTGGGTCCTGATATACAATAGATGTAGTTATAATTTTGAAGGATTATTTATTACAGTGGTCTGCCATAAGTCTTTAAGTGGATATCCGTAACATTGATATCCGATTACATTGCGATGGTTTTGGAACAATGTGAAAGATTTCGACTTAAAATTTGTTTGCTTTGAATTTTTTAAAGTAAGGGTGAGAACTTGTGGCAACCTAGTTACATAGACAGAGGAGATTAAACGTCATATACCTTGAATCATTGCACTTCCGTGACAACGCGTCGGTCTCGAAAGGATGTGGATAAGTAATTTTACGTTTACTGTTGGTTGGAGACCGTTCATTAATGCAAATAGGACGCTCCTGTGATCTTTGCTTGAGTATAGCTTATGAATGATCTTGGCGAACGTTAACCGGGTGCGGAGCGAATATGATTTAAATATAAATAATCATGTCTGTCAAGATCCCTGAATGGTAACGATCCACTATCAGCCTACGAGACGTCGAATGTATTCAAACATATTATACAATATATATATATATATATATATATTAATGGATACGTGAGTTTTCTGTTAAAATGGTGAAAGCTTTCCTTTGCAATTCATAGAGTCTACTTCCGGCATAGTAGAAATTAAGTCTTTCCACAGCGGAACATATGTTTAAAAACTCAGTAACTGGCCGCACGGATCTGAAATTAAATTGGTTTATAGAACTATGCTACGGGTGCTAAGTCCGAGACGTATAGTGAGTATTCACTGAGGCACCATTGTTTGAAAATCCGTTAGGTTATTAAAATCATTTTAAGACATTGAGTTCGTTGCGTTATAGAAACAGTAATTGCATACAGTGGCACTCGAACAGAATAGAGACTTATATTTCTATTTAAGAAGCAATTACAAAAGTAACTAATATATAATTAAATTAGAGATCAGAGGTACCGCTAATTAGAGATCATAAATGGCGCTATAAATAAATATTAAAGAAAAAAGCTTAACCTTACAAGGCAATAAAATATAGAAGAACTACACCATTTTCCTAAGAAAGGTAGAAGATGTTTGGCGACTTTTAGTCTTACCCCTCGCAATTAATTTGAATATTATCCTCTGGAAGAAACAAAGGCTACATTTTTGCTTTAAATTTTCATTGAGAAAATACGCTATTGCTGTTTGTTCGGAGAAAATCACATTCATGAGTGCATTTTTGTTCCTATATGCATATCTACTAGTAATTGTCAGAAAAATATTTTTTAAAGTCGTAATAATATATGTGGAGCCATGGTGACTCAGTTGGTAGAGCGCTTACCTCTGGTGCTAGGGGTCGTCGGATAGATCCCTGCTCATGCCATGTGGTTTTTGTAGTGGACAAACATCGCGTGCGTGTGTTCACGAGAGGTGCTCCCGTTTCCTCCCACTTTCTTCATTCCACCAATTCATCCCATCATCATGCATACGTCTTAAGCCATAAACGCCTAAAGGCCTTAAAATAAATTCACATTCAAATTTGTGACGTATTTAGTTGCAACCTTATTCTTAGAAAAACCCGTAAACAATAACCATGGATTTTAAAAATTGAAAAAAAAAAAAGAAAAAAACAACAGATGTTTCACAAGTATTGGCGGTAGATTAATAACATCTTTTCACTTCTTCTACATTTTCCTTGCATATGAAAACAGAACTATGCGTCTTAATGTAAACATATTATGGCAACCAATGAATCACACAACTGTGTGAATCTTCTGTACCATCCCTGGTTGAAGCAATAATCGTGTAGAATTACCATGACCCGCGTTTGATCTTCGCTCACCAATAATTTTATAAAAAAATGGGACAAAATTTGTTTTCCAAGTAAACATGAACTGATTATAATGGAAACTAGTGCTGGAATGAAGAGAAAAAAATAGCACAGACACACGAAAATATCAATCCGTAGAACGGCAACAGCGTACAGTTGTGATAGTTATACACTAATTACACTCGATATGCTTTAAAGGAATCTAGTGATTACTGGCTTCTTCAAATAAGCTGAGAAAATGCATGGAATCAATCGGTTGATGTTATACGTATTTAAATTTCTGCTGAATAAACGATGAGTTTATAAAAAAAGCAAAACGAAGCGTGCCAAAGGAAAAGGAAGTAAATTACAATGAAGCAAAGCTGCTGGGTTTTCTGATTGTAATGAAAAAGTCTTCGCAAGGTTATTTTTTTGTGGAATAAGTCATATACATTCAGAAATTTAACGACTAGAAATATCTACATGTCATAGCTACAGATCCTGTTTTAATTGTTTAAATTTGCCATATTTATTTGCGTTTAAACGAAAGTACATACATTTCAAATACAAGTAGAGCTTCGCGAATATATCCGGCTATTATTATTCGGGTAATTGAACTGTGCACGTGGTCAAGGGCTTAATTCCCACCTGAGTCCATTGAACGGAGTGGTTCGAAACCCACTTTACCTAAAGCTGTAGGTTCCCTCCTTTGAAGCTCAGCAGCTTGTTTACGTCATTAATAACAATTCACTGTGGTAATTGAAAGGGATAGATCCTTTAACTGTCTTGCAGTTGCCATATTGACACGACATTCTTGGAATCCAGCTAGAGAGAAACTGATTTTAGATCCGGACTACTTTGTTAACCTTGTGACTTTGAAAGCACCAGATCCGTTAAGTGCTTAGTTTTACAATTTTGAATTTAATTTTAAGGCCTTTAGACAACTTTGGTTGAGAGTGATTGAAAGATGTTGGAATAAGGAAAGGAAACTGGAAAGTCTCAAGAAAACGCATACGCGCTGTGTTTGTTTACCACTAAACACATAGCGCGATCCGGTGACACTACGTTACCACTGAACCAGCCCAGCCGGCCCTAGTTTTTAACATGGAATGTTATTTCAGTACTCTGGGAGAATCTGATTTTGGCGCGTTTATTGATTGAAAGGCTACAACAAAAGGACTTTCTTAATTATCAATCACACCTTTAGGGAAATTTGGTTCAGGCCGAATGCATAGTGATGAGATGAATTACTGCAATGAAGAAAGTGGAAGGAAACTGAAGAAAACCCACTCACACACACGATGTTTGTTTTTCAAAAAAGTACTCATAGCACCTAAGCCAGGATCGAACCAGCGACTCTACGCGCCCCGAGGTGACTGCGATACCATTGAACCACATCAGCCGTAGACTTTCCACCTAAAGATATTGCGATACTCTTGCAGATTTGCATTTTGGAGACCCTATTGATTGAAAACTGATAACGTAAGCAATATATAATTATTCTTTGTTACGCCTTAAGGCATCTCTGAGTCAGGTTAGGTATTTACATTGCTTCAGGACTCAGCGGCCACGAGAATGAACTATATAAACTTGTGGTTTTGCGTCGAACCAGTTCGAAGTCTCACTTACGGTCTTGATTGTATAACAATATTAATATAATTGTCAACTGAATTTGCGAAGTTTTCGAATGTTCGCTGAAATACCAAGCGTAACTTTTTTGTTTTCTTTTTCCACTACATGGAAAATAAAGATTAAAAATTAATAGTAGGCCTAATTTTACTAACTGAATTTGGTCTAATATAATTGCCCTAAAAACCTGGAAATCCGTCGCGATGGTTGTAATGGAATTTCGGGCTTTATCATTAATAATGGTTTGCACGTGCTGTATAAACTCAGGTGTTCTGATAGTGTGGAAGGTTGAACATGGAGTTTTCGTTTCGATACAGAAACCACTTGGGTTACCTATTAGCAAGGAATAAAGGAAAAGCTAGAAAACGAAAAGAGGAGAAAGAAAATTGAAAGGAAAGAAGTTAGAGAAAACCATAGACTTTATTCAGGAGGGGTTCAGTGCACAAGGTCATAGTGTTTCCAGCAGTTTGTTTTGTGTTGTTTTGTTTATGATTTTATAAGGTATATCAATTATTTTTGAGAAGTCAAATAAGAGACAGGGATTGTGGTTGTGAATGCGAATTATTTTGGCAGATGTCAGGCTAGAAGATTCAAGTTAATTTTTATGAGGAAGAATGTAATTGGTTGATAGGTAAGGATAGCACGATCTTCTTAGGTACCGGTACTTTAGTAGAGACCTGATTCTTTTGTGTGAGAATATGGGGCAATGTCAACAATATTTTAAAATTGTCTAACTTATAAATGGAGTCTGAAGCTCCATTTGAAGATGAAGAGATCTTATGTCACATCTTACAATTACATTTCATTATAATTTCTTAGTGCTTTCTCCATGCTTTAGTGTGCAACCAAAGCTTGTAATTAAATTTTATGTGTGATTAAACATGGCGGCACTGGCCGATCCCTTGACTATTTGGTAGTCTTAAATTTGAACTGATTGCGACGTTACCCCTACTCTATTGGTTCGTCCCTGAAAAAGACGCGATCTAGGGATGGTCGAGTCAACTCAAGGTTAATATATAATAGGTTGCCTCGTAACGCTCAACCAATAAGAGAACGAGCGGGAAAACGTCACTTCAAAATTTTCATTTTAATTTCTTCATTTCATATACGTATTAGAACTGCGACAGTTGCAGTCTATTTTTCAAATTTCATTTACTTCTTTTTCAAACAGTCAACAAAACACAGTGAAGGCAGGGGCCCCTAAAGGGCTCGAAACTTCTTTTTGTTTTATAGTTTTTCGAAACGTCAAGTTCCAACGGACGTCACTTGTATGCTGGCTTTCTGTCTTCTGCTGTTACGAGGCCACCGGCTGTTACCGCATGCAGTACAATAAACGCGCAACTGGTCATAATTTCTTAATTTGTACTTCAAACTTCTCTCACAGTATTTAAAACTTAAAACATAAGAAAAATTGTGTACAGAAGAAATAAATTCTCCTTTTTTTCTTACTTTGAGTTAATCAAAAACAGTTCATCGACATGGAGAAACGAAACAAGTCTGAGAGATTGTTCAAGAGTTAAATATTTATTTTTTATCTGATCCATTATCCCATGGATCAGGGGGAGGGGGATTAGGGCACTGCTTACGTAAGATTTGCTTAAAACATAAGCAGGGTTTCAGCCAGGATTTTCAGTCTGGGGGAGTGTAAAATCAAATTTGGTAGGGTGTAAATAGAGTTTTGCACGGTTTCTATCAATTTTGACCGCAAAAATGTTAAACTTGGGTGTGTTTTCGAGGATTTGGGGATTCATTTTTAGTTTTAATTTTTCTACTCCTAAGAAAAGGGAAAATAATCGATCCCAAGAGATCCGTAATAATTTATCAATTGAAGGGAGAAGCAATCAGAATTCAATATACGTTTTCAGTTATCAAGATTTTTTGAAGTTGAATTTTTGTTTAATTAATAGTGAAGTAAGTTTTTGGTCGAATGAAAGCTTTAAGTATTATAAAAGTTAATTTCCTTCTTTACCGATTGAAGGTAAGGTAAATCTCGATGGGAATAAATGTAATTTTCTTATTTTTTTGTTCAGGTTTGAAGAGATTCCAGTTAGAATCTTAATAAATCCTGTTAATTTTAATCTGAAATCAAGTTTTCTCATTGAACTTGAAGTAGTGCTAGAAACTAGAATTAGAAACACTAAAGATTGGAATACCAATAGTACCTTACTTAAGTCCGCGTCCCTGTATGGAAAAGGCTCATAGGTTGAGAACCTATAGAGGAGAAAGTGAAGTTGTGTTCCATCAGGTACAAGTACCTACATTGAGGGTAAGATTGGTGTATTTTTCTTCCAAGATATTCATAACACAAAAGAGACAAATCTCCCCGGATAAAGTCTTTGCTACTGGCAGTGAGGTTGTTTCTAAAGAGATAACTTATTATTGGACATAAAAAGGTCGCCAAGAGAAATTTTCTTAACCTCTTCCAGCCCGACAGCAAAATCATTAACGAGGCGAGTTGATCATCGAAAATAAATGACCGAAGGAAGTTTTCAGTTTTTTCAGAAAATAAAAAAAATATTCGTTAGAGGCAGTGGTGATCGCCAATGACAAGATAAAATTAAGTAGCCGATTAAAGCAGCCTTCTGTACTATGGTGATATCATATGGAGCTCAGTGTCTTAAGGTGGACACCACTAAACAATTCGGACTCAAGCCAGAGAAGAGGAAGAAATCTTACATTCGCTGACACTGAGGCAACTAGTAAAAGGAAGAGACTCCGTGAATAAATTCTCATCGACATAGAGAGAAAAAAACCCCAACAGTTTATAGAGTGTTGTGGGTAGAAAAACTCCACAAGAAGTCAACGAACTAACTGCATTCTGTATGATGTCACAGACACAGTAATGATCCCAAGACTTTAATGAAAGTTGGATCCACATATCGAAATGTGCAAAAAATAAAAACTGATTTCTACATTGAACCCCCAAAACAGGGAAAACCATAGCAAAGACAATAACACTGGATTTCGTCTAAACAAAAGTTTTCGGCTTTCATGGAGAAGGAAGACAAAATAGACAAAAACATAAAAAATCGAGGCTTCCCGTAAGTCCAACATAGCTTTTCAAGAAAACAAGAGCTTTTTGTTACACAAACGAAATTCAACTTCATACGTAATACCCACATTGACTCATCTTGGTTAGTGAAATGTTCTCAAACCTGAACAAAAACTGGAACTTAAAACTCCCTTACATATTAATATAAAGACACTCTAACTTGACCTACTTGATAATTCTGACATCCAAAACATATAGGCCCTGGACGTCCTAAGATATGAAACAAAGACTGCTCACTAATATGTAAGGTGGCTGAGTCAAATAATGCGACATAAAACTTTAACGCGACCTCCGGTATTTTAGAAACGAGAACAGATGGTAAGGAACTCAGAAGTACCGGTCCGAATATGTGGGCAGATGCCCTCTAGAAGGACTGAAAAAAACTAACTGCGCTAGTGATTATAGGAGAACTGCCATGACGCACACTTGGAGCTGGGTCTCGACAAAGAAGATCGTTGTTAATTCAGGTGGGTACATGAATTTCACACTGAATGTGTGTTATATATAGGCCTATTTCTAGTCAGCAAAGTGCCTGAATATTGTTCTTGTCTTCGTCGCTTCTGTTTGAAGATACCTATGTGTGGGGTAATGCAAAGTATGTGGACAAATTTCCATTTAACGAAGAGGGTGGGGTTATTAGGAACTTATGTTATGTTTACGCTACTATGTAACGAAAATTTTCAATTTTTTTCCTGCCCTCATTGTACACCAAAGTTTATATCACACTGCTGATATGTATGGCACCTAAGCAACGTTTTCACACAGGATGTTTTGGAATTCTAATTACCATGGTTTACTAGCTACATCAGACATGCTCTTAAGGTCGCGTTATTTGTCTCACCTACACCTATATCTAAATCCAGGGATAAATATAAAAGACGGATATGGTTGATACTGACCCAAAATGACCTATCACTTAGGCAGTAGCAACTGCCAATATTGATAAATGTCTACTTGCTATACTTAGCACAAAAAGTGACAATATTCCAAACAAAAAAAATAGTTATTATAACAAATAAACAAAACTTCTCTATATAGAACTTCGATGACGCGTGTTGCCCTGTCCCCTTGCCAATTCTACAAACCAAACTCGGTCATATCCCGAGCCAAATGACTCAGAAATGCCCAGGAAGGAAACAAAAAGTGGCATATTAACACTCAAAAAAAAAAAAAAAAAAAAAAAAAAAAAAAAAAAAAAATCTGAAAAAGCACGCAACTGTGCTTTACGCAACTGCTTACTACACTCACTCAAACATAGCAAGTGCATTGAAAAATAACAAGGAACCGAAAGAAACCCAAAGCAAAAAATAAAATAAATTAATTATATATA
Source organism: Lepisma saccharinum (assembly GCA_022664845.1). Classification (NCBI taxonomy): domain Eukaryota; kingdom Metazoa; phylum Arthropoda; class Insecta; order Zygentoma; family Lepismatidae; genus Lepisma; species Lepisma saccharinum. The sequence goes on from JAGDQP010002565.1 coordinate 10,850, forward strand.
AAAAGCTAGATATTCTCAACAGAGCAATTGCAAACTATGCAAAAATATCAGTTGATTCAACGGAAAATTATTGTTCTGGGGAATAATGATCAGTAACAAAACAATTCAAGAAACGTAGTTACTAAAGCGAGAAAATTTTATATGCTGTTTAGAAATATTTAACAAAACAATACACAATGAGGGGTGTACGTTCATTTTCAAAACCTTGAAATCACACATTTCAACTAGTATGTGCTGAAGCAGAACAATGAAGCACAACTCTTCCAACCTCTTCTAAACGAATAGCCGGAGCAAACTACTCATCTTCTACACACTTAAAAACGAAATATAAATTATACTAAAAGAACTTCTTAAAATATTTTTCTCATTCTCGATTATTTGTATGAGCTAGAAACCAAATTAATTACTATAAAGGCAATTAAAACTCACTAACCTACAATACGTAGCACGTTACAAGTAGTTGTTTTAGTTATAAATTTGGTTCCGAACTCTTACAAAAAATCGAAATTAAAAAAAGTAGTATTTTTCTTTACTTTTTAGTGTGCTTTTATGTCGGTTTTACTTGTCTTTCTAAACAAGTTGTTTTATGTTTTCTCCTGCACGCTAAATAACGTCTCGGGCATTACTTCCATAGACATATATCGGGATCCAAGGGAGATCTTGAGTGCTACCTTCCCCTTTCTTTCTCCCACAACAATAGCAGAGTTTAAGATATCAAATCACCGTAAAGGCCAAGATTACGAATGAAGTTTACACGATGCTGTATCAACGCCGTAACGCTTGAATCACTCAGTTATTCAGAAAACCTGCAAAACGAAAGGCAACACCAAATTTGTTTCTACACTTTAACTCTGAAATTTGGATTGAAAAGTTTTCCTTTATTAGGCCACTTTAGACTTCAAGGTACCTTTATTTGCTATCCTAGTGTGTTCCTTCTTTACGAAGCCTTTCCTATATTCACCTCATGTATCGTCATTTTCGCTATTCCCGACCCCCTAAGATTTTTCGTTTCTTAGGAAACATATGAAACATTGAGATAAGATTTCTGGATGACTTCATAAAGCCCACTGTCTCTAATTTAATATATGTTTCGCACTGCACAAGTGCACATCTAAATACTCTGGTAACTGAGGGTGTTTATATGAAACTAGTGCGAAGTGTCGGGATTGCCCCACTAAATCAAATAAAAATACATATAAATAATTGACAACTATTACTATGTATTCAGTAACACTTTACGTTGAATTCACATTGAGTGCGGAAATGGGATCTGACAGATTTTTAAAATGAAACGATTATAAAGAGAATAAATTGTAAAAGAAATTTTATCGTTATATCTAGATTTCCTCGTTATCTAAGAGAAAAATCAAACAAAGGGTGGAAGAACTCGATAATAATCAATTCAAATTATCCGGTGATGTTGATAGTTAATGCAGAGTTTCATGCAGAATGAACACCTGAAGGAGTCTATGAACTCTCAGGGATTATATTGCTTGGTTAATTCCAGAAGTTTCAAATCTATTTGCAAGTCCAAGTTCCAAGGAATTTCTGTCAAGCTTAGTTCCTTTTTAATGGAAGCCAAATTTCGACTTCATCCAAAATTCTTGTTTTTCATTTTCTTCTTTTGTCCCGCAACGTGTATCGGGGAATGCGAAACGCTTTTACAGCTATTGCTTACCGCATCAAAAGCTGAAGCCACAGTTTCTTTGTTCCCAGAGTCTTTCAAAGTCTTTCAGGAGTAGTTATGAACAACGTTTGCTATGAAAAATAAAGAGGATCATGAGTGTAACAGATTTGTGCGAAGAAAGTATAGAAATATACCATTGGTGAAAGTGTCGGAAGTACTCCACAATGTAATGTCGCGATTGCCCCAAAACGCCTACTATTAGAAATATATTAACTCTTGTAGTCAGCACCATTGACTAAAGGAAATAAAACTACCTATGCACACAAAATGCTTTACACTTTGATAGTGCGCAATGGCTTGGAACTTCATGATGAACACTTGTTCATAAAAACTTAAGAACCGAATCTTCTTTTTTAGAACAGGGTCATTTTAGACACGTTTTCTGGACAATATACCATACGAATTTGATTCTGGTGCTTTGCAAATATAACACACAAACGCATAAATCAGCGCAAAGATTCTGTACACTACAAAGTCTCTTCCTCGACAGTCACGAGCTGACTATTTTGCAATCTACAATGTTCTGAGCTTAAAAGTGTGGAATTCCCCAATTGTGGGGAATACCCCAAATGTCCATATTTTCTTTAGAGCAATCGTGCTAAAATTGTGATTACTCTGCAGAGCTTTTGTGGATTTGCGCTATGCTATCGATTACTTTAGGAGTTGTCTATACAAATATAATACAGATAGATTTGACAAGGTACGTATCTAGAAATTACTTTCGGAGGCTGTCCTGTAGTTTTGGGGAAACATGTTTTGTTCGGGTACGAAATTAACTTAATCAATGAGAAAAGGCTAAAAATTTTGTGCCCACAATATGCACTACATTGTTCAAAATGTCCGTAATATCTGGTGTAGTAAAAAGTAATAAATTATTTTGCCAATAGATGGCTTCAGTGATCTGTATCTCGCGTTGTATAAGTCCGATCGGGTTCAACGAGATGGCGTTCAAACGATGAGATTGCGTACTACAAACACTGTTCAGATAGTTGTGATGAGTTGACTCAGTGTTGTGGGAGCGCGCGTCAAAATGGACACTAGCAAAGAGAAAATACGCTATATTTTACAGTTTTTCTTCGATAAAGTCGAAAACGCAAGCCAGGCGGCTGCAAATGTGAACAGTGTTTATGGTCCTGATACTGTAACAGCCAATCACGCGCAATTTTGGTTTCGTCTATTCCGTTCCGGTAATTTTGACGTCAAAGATGTACCACGCACTGGAAGGCCAAGTGTCGAAAATGTCGATAAAATCATGGACATTGTCGCGTCCGACCGTCATGTAAGCACTGTTTCGATTGCCCAAGAACTAAACATTGCACAAAAAACCGTGTGGATCCATTTGCATAAGGCTGGATACACAAAGCAGCTTGATGTATGGGTGCCACACGAGTTAACGCAAAAAAACCTCATGGACCGAATTTCCATCTGCGAATCGTTGCTGAATCGCAACAAAAGCGACCCATTTCTGATGCGGTTGGTGACTGGTGATGAAAAGTGGATCACTTACGACAACGTCACGCGAAAACGATCGTGGTCGAAACGCGGTGCGCCGGCGCAAACGGTGCCCAAGCCAGGATTGACGGCCAGGAAGGTTTTGCTGTGTGTTTGGTGGGATTGGCAGGGAATTATCTACTATGAGCTGCTCCGCTACGGCCAAACCCTTAACTCGGAACTATACTGTCAACAATTGGACCGTCTGAAGGCAGCAATCGCCCAGAAGCGGCCAGCTTTGGTCAATAGGAGAGGCATTGTGTTCCACCAGGACACACACATCGATAGTGACTCGCCAGAAGCTCCGGGAGCTTGGTTGGCAGGTTCTTATGCATCCACCTTATAGTTTGGACCTGGCACCGAGTGATTACCATCTGTTCCTGTCCATGGTGAACACGTTTGCTGGTGAAAAATTCTCTTCAAGAGAGGCTTGTGAAAATCGACTGTCTCAATTTTTTGCCAATAGTAACAAGGGCTTCAATGAGAGAGGCATCATGATATTACCTTCCAAATGGCAACACGTTATCGAACAAAACGGCGCATATCTGACCTAAATCGGAACATTCTAACTATGGTAAGTCAAGCCTTCAATGTCATGCTAAAATAATGGATTACTTTGTACTACACCAGATATATTAGTGCCTTTTTCAGACGTCCGTACGTCTCACGACATAAATGGAATGGGTAGTCAGCATTTTTAATCTTTTAAACAGCTTTCCACTTTTATTTATGTTTTCCAGGGCTTCTCCGCTATCCACTCTACCGTTCGTTCTCTTTCACTTTCCTAATTCGTTTTTCCACGTTATCTTTGACTGTTAAATATACTTTATTTGTGCTGTCTTTTTCCTTTCTCTTTCTTTAATCTTTTTGTAATCTCTCCAGGATTCCTTCCAAGGGGATCAAGCCAGTGCTGTCAGTTGCCGAGGTTTATTCCTAAAACGGAATTTGCAAAGCTCTTGCGGGATGCCACCGAAACGGGAATTCAAACTCAATGTCAACTTGCAACTTACTTGTTTTTATAAATATAATTAATTAAGTTACATAAAATAAATATAAATATTTTAAGTAATTGATATGTAATCAACTAAATATTTTGAAAACAATATAAAATTTTATACTTACTAAATCGACGATAATATTAAATTCAGTTTTGAATAGTTGCTTCGCTACGAACTCTTCGCCTTTTTTTTAAAAAAATATAAAAATCAATTGTTAGCTTTTCTCTATCGTTCAGTTTTTCCGCTTTATATTTACATTTGAAATAAGCATTGTTGGAGTCAATTCAGGGTATGTTAGTTATTTACATGCAACCAGTAATTTTTAGCTTAATTTTATCTCTTGCCTTTAAGCAACTTAGGCTCAGATTGAAATAGGGTAGGAGAGAGGATGTTGGAAGGAAATCGACAAGGGCCAAATATGAAGATACCATGGTGGCATTTCCTTGGGTGACAGAGGAAAAACTTTGAAAGAAACTCAGTCAAGTTGGGCGACCACTAGAATCGTTTCCAAGACCTATCGATTGCTAAGCGAACGTCCTACCAACTGATCTGCACGGTCACTCGGTGCAATAAGTGTTTCTTTCGCAATATCACTGGGCGTATTACAGCGAAAGCACGGAAAATGCCCACCCCTCGAAAAGTTCTGAAAAATTAATAACAAACTTTTGGAAATTCTCTCATACCTGACTCTCCTGTAAAAGCGAAAGTCCACTTGGAGGTGTAAAAATTCCACCTCCCCTGAAGAAGGTTTTGTGATGAAAGTCTTCATAAAACAGTTTGAAGACAAAAGGAGAAACAATAATTAATCATACTGCGACGAAAATATTGAATTTGGGAAATAAGGAAATTATTATTTTTGTTATTATTTTCCTGCTAGCGTTTAAGATGATGTGTATTAGTATTTAAATTAAAGGGAAATAAACGGGTTACTCTGATTATCCTGGAGAAGTCTTGCTTAGGCCACCGGTAGCTACTCATGATATTGCATCAGTCATTCTCATAAAGAATTCTATACTCATCACCGAAATAACTTACAGAGAACGGAAACTAAGACTCATTCTCAGGTGAAAATCTATACGCATTGAACAACAGGATATGAGCACTCACTTCTCAATAAGATAACAGTGCATGATTTCATGTATTGGTCAATATCAGTTCCGGCCCCAGAGAAAAGTTGGATCGAAGCAATCTTTCGTTATCTGAACCTTTCCTTCTATTCATTTTGAATATCACGGTAATACAAGTAAGACCTCAATTACTAATCAATTGGATATCTTCTTTCCTTGGCCTCCCAAAATTCTCATTTCCATAGATCAAGTCAGTAACCTCCTCAATTGCACCGGCAATTGAAAAATATATGACAGGACTTGCCTATAGTTCCATTTCTATAAAACCTATTCTTCTCCTCCCTCGAGACCGCAGTTTTATGCTGTAAGTGTTGCTATTAAGACCGCAGTTTGCTCGGTTAATATTGCTCATTGCGAAGCCGCAAATATTATAAGTCCAAGCCTTAAAGAGCTTTATCGTTTCGGCTACATCTTCGAAAAGTATTCGCTAACGTTTATTTCGGCTGTTTCTGAACTCTGTGAAAATATAAAGTGTTGAGTAAAGTGAGTTCGCCCAACAGAACAAATGGACGTTGGGAAACAAAAGAACAGTCATCATCAGTCATGACACCAGTGCATTTAGAAACTCTATGTAATTTCATCTCTGTGGCTAAGTTCTGAGAAAAGTGGTTTTGGGTGATACAAATGTGCCTTATGAACAGCTTCTCCAGTTATAAAGACATTCATTATCAGCAGTGCAGGTGAGTTGAATTTTCCTTATCGCCATTTGGTTCAATATTATTCTGGAAAATTTTGGAAGTAGAAGTAACGACACATTGGTTGTTTACGTTAGCTTTAATGTACGTGAAGTTGGCAAGACTTCTCCCGGATAAGCTGGTACCCAACGAAATGTATTTACGTTTTCCGTAACTTTATTTTCTGTGTTCTTTGCATGCTAGTGGTATAAGCGAGTTCTAAACCTGTCCCGAGGTAAGAAAGCGTGTATTTTATGGGACACGATACCTCTTAGTATTCTACCATAACTACGCCCTTGAAAGAAGTGCTCTTCGGGCAACATCATATATCGCTCCTTTTGTTTTGTAGTTCAGCCGCCCTTAGAGCGTATACATTGGTTTGAGGACACCATTATTTTTATATTTAGTAAACATTTGTTATTTCTTCCTATGGCCGACAGCTTACTTTCAAATAAGTATAATGTAAGTATAATTTCAAATCTATAGCTCTCATTAGAATTTTAACAACATACAAATCTTCATCCAGGGCTTACTACCGGGAACCGTCGTCTAAGAGTTTCTTGGCCTCGAATAAAATGTTCTTTATGTATGCAAATAGGAAATAAAATGATACCTTGTCTTTCTCCCTGCTAAATTTTCCGTGCAGTCCTACAGGTTATGGCTGGTGCCTCCTCCCTGCTAAATTTTCCGTGCAGTCCTACAGGTTATGGCTGGTGCCTCCTCCCTGCTAAATTTTCCGTGCAGTTGTACAGGTTATGGCTGGCGGCGAACAGTAGGACAAAATTGAAAAAAAAAAAAAAAACTTAGACAAAACACCAAAATTTAAATTTAAAAATAAACTAAGAAACCATATTAAGTTGTAGTCAGTGTCGGTTTCACATAACAAATTAATTCGGGAAATTCACTGCTCTGGTCCACTTCATGGGTTACTATTTTTCTAACACTACAGCTCGAGCGGAGTAGTTCATATGCCAGGGTTCGGGGTTTCAAATCCCGGGTCGAACATCCTGACTAATGTTTTTCACTGCCCTTTCCCTCGGTCCCTGCAAGTGTAGGATACTATTCCGTACCGTACATAGATTCAAGGCCAGGATCGCTTTGTTTCACATCACTAAACCAACAAACAGAAAAGTTACAAACATGATCAGTTTTGTTCTGTTCTTACCTAGAATAATAAAAGTTTTTAGACACTACGACCCGGGCTACACATTTATAGGAATACAAGCTTTATTCAAAGAAAGTACTGACATCTATTTATAATGTATACAATTGACATTTACAAAGAGAGCTCCTAGTCTTCGATTTAACAAGTTTCAGTTTTGAAAAACTTATCTCACAGGCTACTTGTGGGACAGATCATGTCAGAATTATTTTATAGGCACAGAATATGTTGGCATAAGCACTGTTGTAAAACGTATTATTATAAAGAAAAAGAAAACGAAACGCACACACTTCTTGCACTGGTTTGATTTGCAAATGTTTTCGTCGCATTCTGAGTCACTGCTATTTTTAGTACTCACATCCCCTGAAAGCGTGACTACAGTGACTGGACTTGTCGCTTTCTGTAGCGCTTGGAAAAATACAGCAGTTCTTCTCTCGGTGGTTTGCTATAACTGTCACTCCGTTGTTATCATTTCTTGATTGTGCGAAAACTACTGATGGAAAGCTACTGCGTAACAATCAATGATTTCCCATACCTTCTTCAGGGTGTCTCTAATACAGTTCTTTTCCCTGTAGCTGAAATTAGTCAGATCAAATAAACACATTTCAGAAAAAAAAGTTCGCCTTGTTTTATGAACCGAATTTGAAGACTGCTGATAACTGCACTGAACACTCCGATTCTAAATTTCTCTACCGAATCAGTATGAGGCTCATCGTTAGAAATCTGTCCTTGAAACATTTTCTTCATGATGCTTTGTTCTGTAATGGTTTTACGCTAATATCACAACAAGTAGTTTTGAGTTTTTAATTATTTTGAATTTCAAACAATTTTGTGGATGAATATATGGAATCAAAATCACCAGAGAGCGTTTAATCCCGTCTGAGTTACTATGCACCATTTGATGAGCAACTAGAAAGTCCACTGAAGACGTTTGTAATTATTTAGAGAAAGCAGTCTTTTCGACAAAGAGGCGCAAGTAGATGTGAGCTAAAGGCACAGTTTCGAACTGTAAGTAATTTGTCATTAAAGAGCGAGCTTCGTAATGAACTATTTGATTTCATTCCACGATTTTTCGGATATTGCGTGAAGCGTGCTCACTAACTAGAAAAAAAAAATAATTGTCTTACCTCCAGTACCAAACACTGTCTAATGCTTTATCTTTCGACCACCACCTTGTCTCTCCAATCAGAGAAAGTCTTTTCAGACCCTGAACCAGCATGACTTTCCAGTGAGGTTTTTCAAGTGTCTGTACTGCTCTTTTTTTTGTTCATTTGAATTTGTTTATGGTCTTAAGGCTACTCTGGCTCAGGCAGACACTGTTTTGTTGCCACTGCCCTTTAAGCTGACCACGTCTCATCATGACCGATTTTTACTGGAACAGAATTACATACTCATGAGAACTCTCTTTAATTCGACACCTCCCGACCAACGAGCACCAATTTTTTGTCCGAAAACGCTGTTCTTACCTTGGTCAAGACAACCACCTTTTCTTATTTTGTCCGTTCACATATACATGTTATACATGTTTCAGCAACAATTTTATGGATCGTCACATGAAATTGTTAGGCAACGTTAATGACACCAGATGATGTAGCAGGTGGTAGCCAACTCCGTTTTGGGAATGTCATATACTTCGCGTACTTCTCTGGCTTATGGAGATTACTCCCATTTTTTTTTTAATCTGCAGGAGGCATCTCACATGAGATTGAGAGCCATCTCCGTTGGTAAATTCCTTTCTAGCGAAAGTGCATCTGTGTACAAAGTCGCTTACCCAAAATTTCCAATGGGCGTTTGCCACAACCAATGGAAACTACTTTTACAAGAATGTTATAGTTAAAAAGAAGAAGAAAAATGAAAGGACAGAAGCAAGCACACTTATCCGATTATTTAAAAAATAAATCACAACAGTAAGAAGAAGCGAAAGTAATATATTTTTTCTATATTTGTAAGAACTTAAAGAAATAAATTAAACGTCTTTAGTTTCTTTATTTCTGTCTTAACACTGTACGTCAATAAGTACTACACCCAGTCTATTATAATCTGACCGTACTCTTTAGCAGCTCTTAGAAAGTTTGTTTTCAAATTTAGCTATGTGGCAACCTTGCAACAACATGACCACTGCGCGGGGTTTAATAGAATGACTGAAAATTCTACATTTAAAGTTAAACTGGACGGTGTTATTCTATACGTTCGCCGAATTAATATTTCTGCTGGTTTAGCTTTACAATTAAGCAGTTTTGAGTGTATTAGTGCAGTTTTAGAGTACTAATCTTTGTGAGGAAAACAAAGTTTGTATATCTAGTCGTGATGTAGTGAAAAATATATAAATAAAAGTGATTAGAACTATTTATTATTGACCGTAAAATAAATTATAATACAGCAAATGTTGCTACATCCGTAATCATAAGCGATGGAGTTTCGCTTATTCCCACTTGGGACGTTAAATACTGCTTTTGAAACTTTTAACAAATTATACAACATGGTTCTCGTATGTAGAGAGTCAAACAAAATAGTAGTCAATAGAAGATTAGCTCATAGATGCACGAAACACTATAACTGAACAAAAATCAGTTTTATATAACTTTGCTTTTATTTCAGTAAGAGTTAAACTTGAAGCCGTGCGCGTCAGAAGCGAAGAACTGATTGTTAGTGCCAAGGTGCAAGTTTCTTGAATGCAGCCACTGTGTGTATCCTCGATAGCAATTGATGAAATGGAAAATGATTGTAGTGTCCAGTTTATATTGTAAAATTGCATAATTTGTCAATTATACTCTAGCTGTCATAAACGAGCTTCAACGAACGTAACCTTTCGGAATAAACCTGTTTTAAAATCCAAATGTTTTAACACTGATTAAAGAAGTTACTTGAAACAAATATATTCTGGACTCTGAGTATAGTAGATGTTAACAACACCTGTAGAAAATAATGTCGATTCTCCCTTTAGGGGAAAGAAGTTTCGGTATAAACCTTTACCAGCAGAATGGGCAGAAAGAGCTAGAGAAGAATTAGGGGAAGATCCTGAAACGTTTTAGAAGAAATACAAACGTTCAGGGACATAATACTAGCTGAAAAGAATATTTTCTCGAGAACACATGACTCGTTTCTTCTTGCGTTCCTCCGAGCTAGAAAATTTGATCAAGACAGAGCGTTTAAATTGCTCAAAGGGTATTACGAACTTAAAGACAGATATCGTGATGTTTTGTGCACAGAGAGTCCAAGAAATTTGAAGCACTTCTACGACCTGAAAGCTCTGACAGTTCTCAGCGAATGAGATGATTTGGGAAGGATTGTCATAATGTACAGAATAGGTCCAAATGATACCAATATTTGTCCCATAACTGAGTCGTTCAACACAGTATATGGTGCACTAGAATATTGTGCCATGGATCCAATTACTCAAGTGTCTGACGTGGTTATGGATGGTTTTGGATTTCAGCACTTATGAATTTGTACACCGAAGCTTATTCGTTCTGGGGGCGGCATTTTACAGGACAGTTTCCCGCTACGTTTTAAGCAAGTGACCGTTTTGGTTTGGTTTCGTTCATAAAATGTTCAAACCTTTCTACTTGAACAAGCTACTTGATCGGATTCACTTCCAACTTTCAGGAATTTGTAGAAATGTAAATTACCTAAAATACTACTAATAGAGCGAGGTGGACAGGGTCTTTGTTTCGACCACACCGAATTTTACAGGAAGCTGGTAGAAGACGATGAATTATTTGCAGATATGCAGAAATATGGAATAAAGAAGAACCTCATAAAGAAGATAAAAGAAAAGAGGAAATCGAAGAAGTAGTGTGTTTGAAGATCGCAAGTCTATTGCATTAAGTCAATTAAGACCCCTTTTATAACTATCTTTGTCAATTCTTTCAGTTCAGTCGTACCAAAGGAGTCGCAACGTCGCTATGCTAATCATGTTTACCAGTACTACTATTATTCCAACAGAAATTCTATCCTCATATAAATATCAACTGGATTGAGTGCAGTGATCTGTTGTCACAACACATACACATGCACGCAAGCAAAATTATGAATAATAAAGTTTTAGGACAAACCCAATAATGCTCAATAATTTTACGTAAAGAAATAAGAAAGAAAGATTAAAGCAGAAAAAAAAACATACTGATAGATTGGCATCAGCTATGTGCGTCTTTATATCAAGTAACATGAATACAGTGTTCAATTGTGTATATATATATGGAAAGAGAGTGAGTGATACGAAGTGATTTGTACTGCGAAAACTATGTTACCAGTCAAGGGTTAATACATTCATTGTATTAATATTTTGTATACATACTATGTCTTTCCTTGCTTTCTTTACAGAAATAAAGACAATGTACTTCAAATATTACAATTATTCAAGTACTGGAAATAAACATGTAAATTTTCTGTATCCAAAAAAAGAGTGCGCACTGAGTCGTGTTACTTTTCCCCCCCCTTTTCGTCCATAAAGCTGGTGACGCGAGTTCGAATCCCGCAGCTTGGTCTTCTTTTCTCACAAAGCTTCGTCATCTATGTTCGTATTGCATGAACGTGCTAATCTGATTAATGTCAAATGCAAAGAAATCTGACAACGATTACTAATCCTTTAGTAAAGGTTAACCATTTCAAGGTTTAGTCTAATACTTATATCAATAGTTCAAATAGTCATACCAAAATGTTGAGAAAGGAGCAGTCATACTTGAGGTCAGTGACTCTCTATGTGCTTTACTGTAAACTAATCACTTGCATGAATTCTTAAAATGCAGAAGGCTAACCAAAAGAAAAGGGTCTGCCAATTTTAAAAAACAAGTTAGAAACGGCTGGATATATCGAGATCACTGAATCCAAATTTGAAGTCAGTTTCTCTGTATCTGTTCTCGTTTAGGCGCTAGTCCCCATTACAGATGAAGGAATCAAAATTAAGAGGTCCAATATTTTAAGGAAGCTAACAGACAGAACATACCAGGTGGACAGGAGAAATTAACGGAGTTTTCTTGTTCTCGCCTCGATCTAAATCCACATTGTTCCCACCTAAGGAATATCACTGGTTTCTTGATTTTTGGTAAATTATACTGTTCTAGAATTGCATTTCTTTAAGTAAACTTTAACCAGGACGAATTGAATGGACAAAGAAGCAATTTCTGAGTATCAGAATAATGGTTCCAAAATACGAGCTATGCTAGTTGCATTTCTCTTACTTCCTAAGGTAAGCTGGAGTTCTATAAATGAGATTGATGTATATTATTTCCCCCAAATGCATCTAATCAAATGAATAAATTGTTTTACGATTTTGAAAGAAAATTATATTGGCGTAGGTCAGGGTTTCTCAACGTGTAGGTCGCGATCCTCAGAGGGGTCGTGGGTTGTGTGTAAGAGGGTCGCAAGAGGAGATGAAAAATAAAATTAACTAGGATTTGTAGATGAAAACTAATAAATTTCTAAGACGGTATTTTATTTTGCTTAATGTTGACCTACTAAAATAATGTAATTTGTTGAATAGTTTTGAATTAGAAATTTAAATAGTTTTGATAATTAGGATGTTTATTATCAAATACAGCAGATCAACGGTCGTGTTTTGAAATATCATATTTTAATGAGTCACAGGAGGAAAGCGAATCTATGATTCTCAGTGTAGAAAGTTGACCTAGCTTATCAAGCTAATAACCACGCCAGCAATCTGTTATTATCCAACAATCCAACATATCAGCTTATTCTTATGGGTGGCTTATTTGCGTACACGCTCATTGCGCTTATTTGTGTTTTCCCCTTTCTCTGAATATGATTGTATACAATCCTATTACGATTGATTAAAACATTTACATAGTTGAAATTAACAGAAAAAATGACATCTATTTACAAAGTAGTTCTGTAAACATTTCGTGTAAATGCCAAAGGAGGTTGAAAATGAGGAATAAAAATGTTGTGTGTGTGTGTTGGTATATATATATTTTGTGAAGTGTATAATGTTTTCGCCTCCTAATATCATAACCACAGCACGGGATTTTCGTAACAGCGAATATTTCAATATAGGTTCTTACCTGTGAGTCCTACATTCAATGTCCAAGATGATAATAGTCACGTAAAAAAAGTATTACGGGAACAAGCATCTATTTTTTTTAAAATTTCGCTTATAGATAGGCACCCATAGCTTGAACTTATCACTTGCAGTCCCTTAGACATATCACGGCTTGGGTATAGCTGAGTGCCTGGCCCATAAATATAAGGTAAATGGAAAAAACAAAAACAAAACATGTTATGTTCCCGAAATATCTTTTTTGGGTGACTTTACGCCGAAGGATATTGTCCCTTAGATGTTTGAGGGACTTTAGACCCCAGAACACATGTTTGGCCATTAAATAGAAGTTAAATAACTGAATAAATACTCCCAGAGAGTACCAATAAGTATAGGCTCTACACAATAGAAAGGAAGGTATATTCCCACTATATGCCAGCATTATTCATGCCTGGATAATTGACATTTTATATGTCAGTGTCCGCTTTCGGAATATTTCTGGATTATTGTTAACTTTCCAATTTCATTTTAACTTTCTGCTACTACTATACTTTTTATCCTTGTATCATTAAAATACAAAATTTTGCAGTGCAATGTGCACCTTTCTCTAATGTTCAAGGTTATTTTTATGCTATGGGAGTATATTAAAAATATTCCCTGTATTTTTTCATGATACCAAGCATTCTAATCCTGGGAAAAGTCCCGGCATATTTCTAATTACCCACGAATACTCTCGGGATATCAGGAATTAAAATGCAATAATCCTGGAATATGCTTATTACGAGGGATTCATTTTAACAACATGCAGAGATGTTTAACAACGAAGTAGTTTAAAAACACTTAAATATTCGTATCATAGAACTTTTAACTTTTGCTCTGGGAAATACGTATGTTTTAAGAGAAAAGCAAAGCTCAGAAAAATGATTATTCAAATGTTGAAAAACATTACATCTGCAACTTTCTAGTTTCTTACGTATATTTACTTCCCATTTCTGAAGGTAAAATAGAGAACCTATTCTTAAAACGCAACTATAATTTTTGTGAATACAGTTGTGCCAGTTGCAATGCAACTGTGCTGCTTCAGAATCTCTGTGTATAGCTAGACTGGTAGTTATAGTAGCGTGTAAGTGAAGGGTATGCATTTTATGTTATATATATATATATTTATATATATATATATATATATATGTGTGTGTGTGTGTGTGTGTGATGGTCAAAATGAAAAGGGACCATTTGTCGGAAAGCAACATTTTACAGGAGAGCCGAAAAATATAACCATGGTTTGTGCATTTTACTTTATGTTAAAAAAAAAATCGAAAGAATATTTAAGTATAGTTTTCATTTCGTAAATATGAAGGATTTGTAAATAGGGTGCAGTTTTGTGTTTAGCAAAGCTTAAGAAGAAGAGAGACTTGGTTACTGCAGCCTGCAAAATAACCAGCACGAGCAGCACGAGCTGTTTGGTAAAAGACTTTCGACGGCCATATTGGATTCAAGATGGCGACATTTTGAACAGTTTTATACTTTTCGTAAACGTCTAGTGATACTGTACTTTCATACCAAAATTCGTTTTTCTAGCACGAGTCGTTCAGAAAATGACATTGGATTCAATATGGTGACTTCCGAGACATTTCGATCCAACAAATGTGTTGCATTTGGAAATACATCAGTCTGCAAAATATTAAGTCAATCTGTCAATGGGAAGTGGGTGAGAAGTTGCTTGTAAAAGTTGATGGGAATGACCTTTGGGCGGCCATATTGGATTTACCATTTGCTGCCGGAACGGCAGGTTTTGCCAGTATTTCTTCGTGATCCTCCTCTATCTAAATATTTGCCAGTTCCCGGATCCCCGATTGCTGGAGAGTTCCGCTACTTTTTAGATAATAATATCGTAATGTTCCTTTGGTTTCTTTATGGTAGAGGCAATTGATACACGGAGTGGATTTTAGCCCTCAAGCATTTTATTATAAAAGATAGTAACGTTACTAAAATTACCATCCTGTAGGGAACTAATTACAGTGTAAAATAGAAGGATGACTTCTGCAGGCTTCTTCTTCTTCTTGGATGATCGGCGTAGGATCAGGAATGAAGGATAGCACCAGTTGCGTAGCCAATCTGGGTGCTGGGAGTTGTACCTGTTGCGTAACCAACTGAGTACGGGTTTATTTTAGGTACCGGTTAAGTACATACCAATTGCGTAGCCAACTGAGTATGCAGGAAGGTATCAATTGCGTAGACAACTGAGTACCAGGGAGTGTTCCAATTGTGTAGCCAACTGAGAACGGAGGAAGGAGAGGAATTGACCATCCGGAAGCGAGTGATACTTTTACCTTGCGGTGGTCCATTTTATAGGTGATTATTGGATGTGTGTCTTCGTTCTTCTCCTTCGGCGACTTTAGCTCCACCTGTTGTTTACTTGTAGAGTTGTCTGTCGTCTGCTCCTATTTATGTGTCACTACTTGTTTACTTCACTTCTACACGTTTGTCCTATAAACATGATTGCTTTGTTTACGTAATGTCCACGTGTTCAGAAGATACGCGGGACATTGCAATATTGTTCTTCGATCAATTAGAGGATTTTATTTAATATTAATACCCAGAGAGCGTTCCCCCACTTCCTGAAGGCAAATCGACCACTGCGTTAAAATACAGTAGAACCTCGATATATCGAATTCCTTAATAAATCGAAGTTCTTCCATTCCCCTTGAACCTGCTATTACTCCGATGTGTATTTTTACCTGTATATATCGAAGGACTGGTCAGGAAGACCTCGATATTTCGAATTTGCATACTTGCTTGACTTGGCACCGCACCTCTATATATCGAAGTTTTGATTTGAAAACCTCTGTATATCGAAGTTGTTTTGATAAATCTATAATATTGTACTGTATTTAGACGAAACTCAGTTCTTTCTTTCAACGACAATCGTTCATGTTGCAATCTGTAATCCCCACTATTGTTTACAGTTGTTATTGCATGGAACACCCCGCGTCCCCCGTTGTCTGAGTCCAGTTTGACAGAAAAGTGCGCGTGTGAGAAACCTCTATATATCGCAGTCACTCAGAAATCACCTTGATAAATTGAACCTTGGTATATCGAAATCCTCGATAATTCGAAGTTTTCTCGCTCCCTTTGTGGTTCGATATATCGAGGTTCCAGTGTATTAGAAATGAAAATGACTTCGTTCTGTGCTCCAAGAAGTACGGTTGTGTTTGTCTGCGAATCCTTCTCGTACAACTGTAAAGAAATAAACAAGCACATGTTTCCCAATGAATTGTAAAAAAAGTACAATTATGGACTACACGTTGTTTACAATTGTTATTTGAATTACACTTTTATACTTTTCTAAGTGTTAAGGTTAATAATAACATCAGTAAAATATTTAATACGTCTGGTTTCTATATGCTCATATTTTCCATTTTAATAAAATGCTTCTTCTGGATTTTCACGGCACATCCTTTAAGATTCCCTGCAGTATATAGGATAGATACACTGTACGAAATCTGTATCCTATATAAATGCGAATTTAGAGAGAGACTTCATTTTGATACCGTACAGCAACGAAAGATAGATTTCCCTAAATTACGTGAGCTACGTTCTGTTACGTTACGCTATGTTTTCATGAAAAGACAGGGTTACGTAAACAATTACCCCGTACGTTATTCGTTTTTGAATGTTATTCTAAAATGAGTAGTACTTCGTTATTAAAACTAGTAATGTAAAAAAAGAAAAGAAAAGTACATGTCCCCCTTGTCTGTACATGACTAATTAAATCTTACTGCTTTTTAAAAAGTGAAGTACATTATTGAAAGACAGGGCTTACTTCCATTTATATTTATTATCCAGGCCCTATCTTTCCATCAGAGGCACTCAATGCACTAAATTTAAAATATGTCCGTGAATACGGAAAGGTAAAGGTGGTAACCCTAAACCCACGACCTCCCGAATGCTACGCAAACGCTCTAACACTGACAAGGAGACCCTCAACATTGTCATGCCAAAACCTACCCTCAAATTTATCGTGAGTGTCTATTACACCAAAATAACACTCCACACAAAATTTGAGGTGCCAACTCAAAGTGCAAGTGGGCAAAAAAAAAAAAAAAAAAAAAAATGTAAAAAAATCGAAAAAATGTTGCTGCCATAATACGAATGAGGTTTGTTACACTGGGACAGAGTACTTTGTGGAGAGAAACGACCGCGCTCACTACGGGGAGAATGCAGAAACGAGTCGAGAGAAAAATGTCTGGGACTGGAAATGTACTCTGCAGTGGTCCTAATTTTTATTCTCTACTTTTGCGCTACATTCTTGAAATATACTTCTTTGTTACTTTCCTTTTCTAAAATCACATCCGGAATTTTCTGACTGACTTAACCGCTTGTCATTTCTAAACTCCAAATTCAAGGAGTATGGATTTAAAAAAAGGAAAAGTATTATCTTTCATGTAGTGGTGGGGAGAGAAGAAAATGTAGACAAATTTACTGTTGCAGCAGTATGGATATGAACTGATGCAAATAATTCTAGATTGCAGGGGCGGTTGCAGAGATAGGGGTGGGAATTTTTATCCTTAGAACTACAGGACTAGAAAGGTGACTGAGGCGTCGTTGGAAAGATTTCGGCAAGACGAGTTCAAACCTGTATCGTTGACACTGATAGCAGGGACGAATCCCAAGTTTGGGGTGGGGGGATGATTTTCCACTAAGGAACTACTAGGGCTAGGAAGGTGTTTGAGGTGTCGTTAGAAAGGAGTTTAAACCCGTATCATTCATCGGGATTGCAGGGGCTGTTCCAGAGGTAGGGGGTCCAAAAGATAGAGGGGCAATATATCTTTGTAGCTACTAGGACTAGGAAGGTGATTGAAAGCTTATGTGCACAGTCCTTTGACTGAACTCCCCCTCACTTGTTCTTATTGTTTTTAATAAGGTACCTCCGTAACATTACAAACAATGTTACGTATCTGTGTGTCTGTTCTTATCAGCGCTCCAACCAATAAGTTCCCATTACATTTGGCAGGTAAGTACAAATTAGACTGAGGTCGAAAGTAAAGACTATGGTACTGTACATTTTGCCGTTGGTGTTCTTGAGTAGTGCTAATGTAGTGGGATTGCATTATCTACAGAATGTGGAACCAAGTGTTCTGCGGCTTGCACAGCAAGTGTTCGAAGAAAGAGGATGGAATCTTGTGTAGCATGTAATACTGCAGACACAACTGGCTACACGTAAGTTAATCTAAAATTGTGCTATAATATTGCATTATTCCAGTTGGGAATAAAGAACTCCAAGTTATAGACGGTTATTTTAGAACTGCTATTTGAAGTATTAGTTTTAAGGGCTGATTTTCATTCAGTCTTGCGTTGCTTGCGATTTGGGTGAGTAGCCAATTGAAACACGTGTTTTATTGCGTGTTTTCTTGTAAGGTAAGTATAACACGTGTTTCAATTGGCTACTCACCCAAATCGCAAGGAAAGCAAGTAACGCAAGAATGAATGAAAATGAACCCTAACACCTATTTGTACATAACAGCTACTGTTATAACTGTTACGGAAAATAGCACTAATGCCCATCCCTACTCCACTTGCAATATTTTTTTTTTTCAGAACTACCCGCAGGGCTGTTCAATTCATGTGGAAACACTTCCGGTACGAATAGCCCACTCTCGCGTAGCTTGAACTATAAATAACAGCGAGAAGCGCTCAAACCGGAAGCTGTAGTTTGGTCTTGTTGTCAAGGCGTCGGGAAGCTGATCCAAAGATTTTGGGTTCGAACTTTTGCCTTGACTTTCTACATATTTGTATTTTAAAAGAAAATTATAGTTTTTCCGTTTTTAATGTAAATACACAAAAGGAAATTTAATAAAAGTTGTGATTTATAATTTTAAAAGAGGCCACTAAAACTGGGATGTATTTAAACCCACCAGAGCAGGATGCACACCGAGCTATAGCGTCCGAAGGGCACTGGGTGGCGTTAGCCGCGAGGTGGCGCAGCCCCCGGTAAGCGGTGGGCATACACAAAAGTACTGTTTACTCAAAAGTTCTGTTTACATAAAAGTTTTGTGCCGTACCGGAGGAGTTTCCAAGTGGGCTCTCCGCAGCTCTGCAACTCTGCAGCCAGTTCTGAAAAAAAATAAAACTTGCATTCCACTTGGCACTCGACCAGGGTAGCCAACTAGATTTATATTATGGGATCAACATTTTCCGGTTTTTGACAATTTTTTTTTCCAACTTGCACTTTGAATTGGCACCTCAAATCTTGTGTGGAGTGTTATTTTGATGTAATCGACACTCACGATAAATTTGAGGGTAAGTTTTGGCATGACAATGTTGACGGTCTCCTTGTGAGCTACAGCGTCTCTACAGTTGATTTTTTTAGAGCCCAACCAGAGGCGCCCACGCCATATAGGCAGGCCATGCAATTGCATGACCTGATTTGGGGTGGGCGGGTCTGTAGAGTGGGGGTCAGGTTGCAGGAGAAGAGAAAAGAAGAAAGAAGAGGAGAAGAGAAGAGGAAAGAAAATATATGTGTACTCTGGACGTGTACTGACTTCACGTATAAGCAAAAGATGCCCTACCTTTCAACTTCCTTGACTCGTAGGACACTCCTGAAGCACATACAGAAATGATATTGGAGGATTCGAAATGCGTTGGTCGAAGATTGTAGAATGCCAATACTTACGATACATTGGACACTTGATAATTGAGAGTAACTGGTTCTGTAATTTTGCACCATTAATGCAACGTTACATAGTGACTTCAAAAATGAGGGTTCAAGGTATATTAAGGAGGAAAATGTTATCTGGAAAACATCTTTCTTTCACATCGCAGTCAATGCAGAATCCAGCAACAAAGCTACGATTCTACTCAGAGTAGTCAAAGTGCAACGTATCAAAGAGCATGGTAAGAAAAGGTAGAATATGGTTCTCAAAGGGATAAGCTGAAAAAGAAAGCACTAAATATGCCTGTGTGTCATATTAAGAAAATTAGTTTAAACACTAAGAGATTTTTAAACATTTGGAAACAAGAATTTATTTTTAGTCAGCCAATTTCTCATGTTGGTTCTAGAACTTGTCTGAAGTAAGGAAAACGTGAAAATCTGTAAGAAAATAACATTAACACATAGATAATTACTCTTCTGAGCCCAATTTATGCTTTTACAAATCGCAAAGCAACGTGAACATCGCCAATTTAAAGAATTCAATTAATTTAAGCATATAACGCGAAATTTCCCATTAAGTTAAAAAGTTTTTCGTCGGACTAAACAACTCAAGCATATGACCACTTTTATGTGTTTTTCGTCACGCAATTTACAATGGCAGAAATATTCATCTCATAAATTGACGTAAACGATGGGTCAAGTTGCAACTTTTGGAAACGTGATTTTTCTGCCGTCAGTTTTGTAGATATCAATTCTGCCAACTGCTCCTTGTGCAGGCTGAAAGGTGTTTCTTGTTCATGTAAGGTTGAAATGATCTTCTTCCTCATTTTGTAGACAAAGACGAAGAAACTTTTCTTCTTTTATCAGTAGCATCCGATTCCTGTGCAGTAAAGTTCAAGTTATTTAAATTTTGGTTCAAGACTAAAGATCTCCGATTTTCCTAGGAAAAATGTTTGCAATCTTACGTTAGTCTAAAATATAAGAAGAAAGATTAGTTTTAGATAAGAGAAGGCAAACAAATCCAGATTTTTTATCCCTGCATTTAAACATCTGGTATCTACAAGTTTTTACAATTTATTCCTAATCTTTCCAAACTATTCCAGTTTTTAAAATCAGGAAATATTCACATCTGAAACTCAAATATAAAAAAGAAAAAATCGAATTTCGCCGTTCCTAGTTTAAATAATTGTGGGTAGATAGGAAAAACATCTTAGATATTTAAGTGTCTTACTATTAATGCCTACTTTATGGATTCCTTTTGCATTATACATTTCAATCCATTGTCTACATCTAAAAAGTTTTGTTTTTGTACCCTTGTGATAATGAATCCCAAATTATTTTATTTTTCCTAATCTCGTCAATAAAGCTTCCAGCATCAACATATTTGATCTTTCGGCAAAATGAGAGACAGAAACATATTTCTGTTCGACAGAAACCTCCACGAAACTGCACAAAAGATCAACAAAGTGGAAGGCAGAAAAGTCTTACGTTTTGAAATATAATGTTGACCAACTTTTTGGCGATGACATTATGTAGGACACGACGACATGGTTTTCAGAATATCACTAGCAGAAAGTTGGGCAATAATGCATAAAATGATTGATTCGTTTAGGATCATTTACGGAATGGCTCTTGTGGTCATTTTAAATCGCGCGACGAAAATAACATTTTCGTTAAAGTGGTCTTAGGCTTGCGTTTGTTATATTTCCTAAAAAAAAAAAAGTCTAAATTAGCCTGAATTTTTTTTTGTATATGCTAACACATTATTATTGTTAACATTTGGCGAAATTTGCGTTATTTGACAATTTGTAAGACCATAAATTCTTCCCTAAAGACCGTTAATTCTGTTTTCTTTAATTATTTTAATCTTTCCGATGTTATCTGGACTGCGATTTTTTCTGTTTCTACCATCAATTTGAAGACATTATAATATATTGCCTAATAAATTTTTATTCACACTAGTGACTCTGAGATCTCAGAGGAACTAGTACAATAACTTAACCAAAATCTGAGAAGTAGCGGTTATTCTTATTCTTATACGTTTTTTACTGAGTCGAATCGATAGGTTTGAAAGACCCTTTTATATGGAGGTCTGTCGCGTCTTTCAACTCTAAAATCACTGGACGGATTTCAATCCAATTGTATATGTATGTGATCTACACAAAAAGTTACCTGGAAACTTTGAGAGTGAATTATCTTGGACACTTTATATCCGTACTTTACTGAAGGCTTGAAATAATTTATTCCAATAATCCCTTACACCACTGACTGGACAGATGTCATATTGTATCTACAGAAAATCTTATCGTAAACTTTTGAGTGTGAAATATCTAGGAAAAATATGCCTTTTCTTATTGAAGGTTATACAGAGTTTCACAAGGAGGATCCTCATCCTCCCGTTAATTTACACACTGGAAATACAATATTATAAGATCTGTTTTAATTGCCATGTTTCAATATTCTAATCGAGTAGCCTACATAGCAGAAAAATAGAAAAATAGCAGAATAAATAAATTACTCATTTAAACAAGTATAAGTTTTCTTCAGTGAAATCGTTTTGTTTGCTCGTTAGATTTGTAATGGGTTACTCAAACACAAGAGTAACTGTGTGCTACTCATAGAGTTATAAAATTCCACTAGAGGCAGAACTGGCGCCACCGCTTACGGGGGTTTTAATTCCCAGCGTTACACAAGTTGAACATTCAACTGTTTCTCCGTTTGTTTGGCAGGAATGAAACATCGAGCCGTGCGTTGCTGGTATTATATCATTTGTATGTGCCACGCATTATCTTTTTATGAAGAAAAGCAATTGAGAATTCGCATTAGACTTGATCTTCATCTCAGAGTAGTTAAGTTCAACACGTAAAATACAAACAATTCCTAATTAAATTGATCAATATAAGGTATAATCTAATATAAAAATCACTTATATAAAGCATTCTTGATAAATATTATTTTTGTTCCCAAAAAAGATTTTTTTGATAAATTTTTAATTTTATTTATGGCCTTTAGGCATCTAGGGCTCAGGCCGGGATAGGGGAGGGGAAAGGATCCGGGAAGCTGTCGGCCAGGGCCTACGTTGAAGATGCCATCCCCGTTTTTATTTGTTAAATAAAACAATATAATGTTGATAATTAAAGCCACATAACTTATTTAAAAAAAACATTAGAAATACATTTTAAAATATTATACAGTATTAGAGATACAACGCAAGTGACATAAATATTACACACACAAAATACTAATGATGTAATTTATACAACCAACGGTTTACTTGCATAAATTTACCAAGAAAATTATAAAATTGAAAATAGACTATGGGCACCGGTCGTCGGACATACACTAGTAGTCGGCAATTTTCACATAAATATTGAAACAAGACGTATGTCATTAAAATGTACATAAAAAATATCCCTAGTTTTCGGATAGCTTTAACTTAATATTTAAGTTCTACCATCTATCGAAAGTGACATTATATAGATAAAAAACTGGCTTCCCTGGTTAGCTTAGAAGATGCCGGAAAAGTTATTTGAGAATGAAGAAGACCGTCTTTAAGTTTAGAGTAAAAGTCTTTGTCTTAAAACTATTACAAACGACATTGTTTTTTCTAGCTTTTCAAATGTTCCATTTTGACTTTGTATCATAAACAATACGAATAGTCATATCTATTAAGTATATTATTGTGTCTGACTTCAAGTATATAATGTATATAGAATTCACGAGTTTTCCTCTTACCGACCAGGGTGACCGATAAGAAGCGTTTCCTATCTATTTTTGTTGCGATGTTAAATTTGTTTCTATTGTTCTTAATAGTGTAATCAGGTTGTTCCTGGTTCGATACCCAGCGGGGACATAAGTGGTTCGGAATCCACATTAAACTTTAGGTCCCGTCCTTCGAACGTCATCTTCGTGCGATGAAAGACAATGGCAAACCACCCTCGGTTCACCTAGTTCTGGGATCTTCAGGTCAAGAGCTGCCTTCAAGCAGAACACTCATCATCATCATCATCATCATCATCATCATTGTTCTTAATAATTTAACAAGTCTTTTCAACAGCACAACACTTGCCGAGCCGCCGTAGCTCAGTGGTGTAGCATTCAAGAAGTCATGGGTTCCATTCCAGCGGCCGACCATCGTGACAGGTTTTTCAGATTTTTTGCTCAGGTACACAAGGCAAATGCAGGGATTGCAGGGATAGCACCTTCAACATAGGCTCTTGCCGACATCTTTCCGAATCCTTCCCCCCCCCCATCTCGGCCTGAGCCTTACGTGTCTAAAGCCATCAATATAAATTCAACAGTACATTATGGGCTTAGAACTATTTACATTTTAAATAGGCATATATATTTTTCTGCACGAATATAACAACTTTATTAAGAATAGGCCTAAATGAAAACGATCCATTATTTCTGAATAGTGATCAAGATATTTTATCACAACTATTCCAGGTCCTTGAAGGGGAAGAAGCTGAGAAAAAATTGCCGGCCGCTAACAGTTAAATATACTGTAGGAGAGGGCAAAAAAGCTGGCGCCCAGGCAGGAGGGCTTATTGCATATTTTACTTCGAAGAGATTTGTGTTAAGTGCGACAACTTTTGTTAGAATTTTTAAAATCATTGACCCTTTCACAAAGATGTTAATAAAGTCCGGACTTAGATTTGTTATCTGCAATGTCTGTGCTTGAAACAAACCTGACAAGTATCAAAGATCTCCGAAATAACTTTAGTAGTATTGTCTCAGACGCGGAGAATTTCATGAAGGGCACTGAAATTGAATTTCAGCCTCTGTGCAACACTCGCTTGAGAAAACATAATATGCTCAGCGAAATATCTGATGACGAGCCAATTATGGACCCCAAAGATTCATTCAAGGCCGAAACATTCTAGGCCAGCATCGATATGGCCATTACACAAATGAAGGAGCGCTTTGTAGGAGAAGATAATGCTACTACTTTAATACTTCTGAGAGATTTCTCTTTGCTCTCACGGAAACGTCTTTCAGAGGTCCGCAAGAATCCGAAAGGTTTGCCTGAAGATGCATTCACTTTGTTTAGCTCAATTTATGGAAAATACGTGAACGTTGACGAAGCCAGAAAGAAATACATTGCTTTTTCTTCTTGTTTCGAAAAGCTTGGGAAAGCGGTTGACCTATCTAGCCATCTTCAGAGCGAAAACAAATGGATTGTAGATTCGGACATAGATAGCGAGAAAGAACCTAATTCTTTTGATGATGGTGTGTCGTATGATAACGAGGAACTGGGAATATCTAAACCTTCCAATGTTGGCAGTCTTCCCAAAATTTTCAAAATATTTTGCAAATCTAAACTGAAAACTGTTTTCCCAAACCTTCATTCTCTTCTGAAGATTGCTGTCACGTTGCCCGTAACGAGTGTTACCATTGAGAGGTCATTTTCTAAATTAAAACGAGTCAAAACTGATTTGAGATCTTCAATGGGTGGTGATCGACTAGAGGGTTTGATTACAATTCCTAGTGAATGGGACATCTCCTTGATTACGAAAAAGTGATAGATATATTTGCTTCCTATAGTTCAGTACTTATGGAAAATCTTATGCTTTAGTGCCACTGATATGTGAAATGTATATTGTGAATTGTATAATTATTTCTGTATGCAAAATGACCGAAAGCTTACAAGCTATAAAAGATGTGGTTTAGAATAAAAACGTCATTGACGATGAACTGCGCTCTGACTGGTGAATATTAACGGGGTGGTGCCAATGTTCATCTATCGACGCCAATTTTGAAATCAGTTCGATTGCGATTGAGGCACGTGAAATATGTATTAGAATGTACCCCAACACTAAAAATTCGATATATTTTCTTTGAAGTTAATGCTTCATATAATTAGAAGAATGTTAAGTGAGCTTTCAGTGAGCTAAGTTATCTAAAATGAAGCATTTATTTGTAAGTTAAAAGTAGATAACATAGCTCTTTTACTAACCAATGATCGGAACATAACGCACTGAGAAAGTGTCGTTTTTATCAATTTTAGTGATACGATTAAAGTTTTGTGTTATGTTTTCCATAAAGTTGTACCAATTTAAGAAAGCAGTTATATTAAAAGTGAGAAAAAGTGATTTATGTACTGTATGGTGATTATGATGGGATTTAACGATATTAAGATACTTTTGGGCTACTTATTGTAGTTATGTAGGAGTAGTAGTTTAATTGCATGTTATTTTCTCACCTTGAAATGAGTAAATATACGTATTTATGGTGAGAATTTCTGATATCAGATGCATTATGGTTATAGTATAATATTAAATTTTTCTATAAGAATTTACTTTGCTGCAATAATTCATTTTATCTGAGAAATTTCAACCAAGTTAAAAATGTATTTAATTACCTGGAAACCACCCTTTTCAGTAACTATGCTTATCAGATTCTGAAGTGAGTCATTCTAAATTTCTTTTGTAACGTAAAAGAATCATATTCTAAAACAACCACGCATTTCAAAAAGCATTACCTTATCTATATCTGGTGTGTAAACAAATATTAATTCATTCGACTGGTTTCTACTTATTTTCAATTTCGCAATGAGAATTTTGTTAAGAAAGAAATTTTTAGACATATTCAGATTTCGGTTAAAACAGTTCCTTAAATATTTGTTTTGCTCTCGCGAAAAGCCAAATTAGGACGTTGCGGTCGGTTGTTCACGGTAAAGAGGAAGGTAATTAAGATAGATGCAAAAGGAAAATAGCAGCGAGAAGACAGCTAAGTCTACGGCGATCAAGATGACCACCATCACTGAGCATATCGCAAATCCATACGCGCTAGATAAGATCTTGTTTTCAAAGCTTACGAGGAGACAATGCTTAACACAATATTAAAATGGCTTCATTGGCCTCACTATCAAGTTTACCGACTCAGAGTGAAGCCACGCAGTAGAACTTTAGTAAATCTGCCAAGTTCGAATTGCAAAATATAGGAGTGGCGGAGCCTCATACAAGAAATTAAAAATGCTACTTACACAGTTATAACTTGAGGTGTAAGCACGAAAACAAAAGAGGCTATGGTCCTAAAAATATTGAAGAGCAAGAATTCAGAGTTGAAAACGTCAAACGTATAAAAAAATATGAAAATCCTTTATCCCTCATTAGACCGCTTAGCAGTTCAAAAGAGGACATTGAGAGTTTAATAGAGAAAACTGCAACATTAGGGTCAACTTAGTATCCAGTAGAACATTTAAACCCAACGAAATAAAAAGCCACGTGGAAAATGTTTCCAATTGGATATCAAAAAGAGTACTGTTCATACAAGATTGATTCAAATCCTGGAACAATCACACGGTCAAAGATTGGACAGAAAAAAACGCGTTCTAATTTTTTTACCAGCAACAGCCACCCTACAGAAAATAGCTGGCCAGAATTTCGACCACTCATGATAAGATAGACTACACTGTCGAAACTGAAGAACAAATTGCAAGTCAGCACAGAAAAACTCATCAAGTTCTGATGCGCTTCAAAACAAGAGCAGAAAGCTGTCTTCTTTATATTGTTGAACCAAAGTACTTCAACAAGAATAAATGTTCATAGTAGAGAGTATGCAACACAGTGGTGTAAGCAACGAATATATTAAAATGATGCTTTCTGCATCAGCGGTAACCCATTACATCCTACTCCGGATTCTGATTCTAGTTCTGGCCCCCCTACAGCAATATAATTTACTCGTAACCAAAACAGGTTTTCTGAAAGAAGCGGTGGTGTTATATCTCAAATTTCCTCATTTTTAAATTCCAAACAAAGAAGAAGAATGATAGCAAAGGACAAAATAGTTGTACAATATATATGTCCTTTCGCCACCTGCAACGGCAATAAATAAATGTTTGTTACTCTCTCAAGAATTACTTTTTAAGATCTAGAATTATTTGGAAAGTTTCGTTTCGCTTCATTTACCTCAATTTATATGAAATATTTGGTCACTGATGAAGGTTGAAAGGAATATACCTTTTTTTTCAGATTCGTCTTGAGCACTATCCTATGAGTAGCAAACATATCAACTACGTAGAATAAAGATGTCCCATTTGCTAGCGATGAAAAACTAACTCTCTAATCGCTGACACTTCATTGTATATGTCAAATCAATTTCAGATTATAAAATTACCTCTCAATGGACATGTTACTGGCCATAGTAATCTTCAGAACATAATGCAGGTTTGGGAAAACTGTTTAAAGTTTTTGCTTGCCACGTATTGACAGTTCTTGAGCAGGTTGCCAATGAAGTAAGATTTATATTTCCTGAAATACTCGACAGGATGAGCCCATCAACATGAGAATTATACTCTTTTCACTGTCCACTTCCAAATCTATATTCAACTTTTTTTTTCGCTGTGAAGATAGGTAGGCCAACCATTTTTCCAAACTGTAAGAAGCCAGAAGGAAGAGCGTTGATCTACCTAGTCAACCTTCACACACAAAAAAAATAAGTCAATTGTAGATTTGGACATGGATGGAGTCGTCTACCAACACAAAATGAACTTTGGTTCAAAATATTCGAACCACTTTCTAAAGATATTGATAATTCATTATATAGATCAGATTTATTCATTGAACATTGATCATTTTCTGTGCTGACCTCAATATATTATTGACTGTTCATGAACAGTTTATTTTTCTCTTTCACATAGCTCTTCCTACAGGTACGCGTAGTGGGTTTCCTAATTCTTTGTTTATTTAAACAATGAGTGAGAATTTGTGTATGTGTACCTAATTTTGTTCAGCAACAAACGTATTTCACGACTTTGAACAACGAACTTTGCATATTGAACATATAGGGAATTATAAAATAATTGATAATTTTTTAGTACTTGCTGCACCCTGACTTTTAATATAATTTGGGCATGGTACTTTAAAAAAAAAATCAGATGTAATAGGAGTTTTACCAATTCTCATGATGATGTCCCATCACATAACATTTGAGGAAATGTAAATCTTTCAGTGTTGGCAGCCTTTCCAAGGGTTGCCAAAATAGTTTGCAAGTTAAAACTGAAAACTGTTTTCCTAAACTTGAATTATCTTCTGAAGTTTCCTGTCGCTTGCCAATAACGAATGTATCCACTGAGAGGTCACTTTCTAAGCTGAAACTGATTTGATATCTGCAGTGGGAATAGGAGGGACCGAATAGACGGTTTGCTAATAACTGTCAGTGAATAGGGTCATCTCCATTGATTATGAAAAAAAGTGGTTGACATGTTTGCTCCTTAAAGGATATTGATTAAGACAAAACTGATTCTTTAGTGACACTGATATGTGAAATGCTACAATGTTGAGTACTCCTAAAATTCACCTTTGCTACACATCTAACTGGTCGACGTGGTGTGTCATACAGCGCCAATTCAGTCTGGTGTCCATTCACATTTTTATTTTCCCTTTACTAACAAAAGTGTCAGTATTACGAACTATGATGTACGCTTAAACGCGGGGAATGTATCAATCAGTGTACCTCTAGCTATTTTAGTGTTTTTTTTGTTTTGTTTCTGCTGAGAATAAATTTTGTGACCCTTAAAAATAAATACGTTTCGTTTCTAAAATTAAAGAATGCTTAGAAATGCAGCATTTGAAAATACACTGTCTTCTTGGAGGTGGGTCAACCTAAGGGCGGGTGGGTCCTGCTGAGATACGGCTTGCATGACCACTGTCGAAATGAATGGGCGCCACTGAGCCCAACCATATTTATGCGAATGAAAATTAAAAATACTCCAGTTCAGGAATAGTTGTGGTTTCTTATGTTGCATTTGAGACTAAGAAAAAAAGAAATATAATTTTTTTCTATAAATTCCCGGCCTGAGAAAGAAAATAACATATTGTTCAAAATTTTCATTTCAACATAATTACCTTGTAAATCAATACACTTAGACCAACGCTTCCAAGTTCTTATATCTTCAGTATAATATGATTTATCAAACTCTGCAAAATAAGCGTTTGTTTCTTATTTGAAGTAAATCTTTGTCACGTAAGCCATTTCTTAGGTTTCTGAAAAGAAAATTATCGCTTGGAGCTAAATCTGGCGAATATGGTGCATGTGGCAGCAATTCCAAGCTCAATTTGTCGAATTTTGCTGCAACAACTGAAGACGTGTGAGCGGGTGGTGCATTATCGTGGTGGAGAAGCACTTTCTTCTTAAACAAATTTGTACGTTTGGCCTTAATGACATCCTTTAATTGCTCCATCAATGTTGTATAATACTCTTCGGTGATTGTTTTCCCGTTTTCTAGACCATGAGAATCCCAAGAAATAGTGGTAACGACTTTTCCCGCTGATGGAACACATTTCGCCTTCTTCGGAGCACTTCCACCCACTGGTTAGACTGTTGTTTCGTCTCTGGCGCGTCATGGTAAATCCACGTTGCATCAATAGAAATGTAACGTCGCAAAAACTCGATTGAATTCTTTTTAACTATATCGAAACACACCCGAGAAATGTTCATTCGAATGCGTTTCAGGTCTACGGTTAAGAAACTTAGCACCCATCGCGCTGAGCAACTTCCTCATTTCCAAATGTGTGAACATGGTCTTTTTAACGAGATCTTTGTGATGTCAGCAAGCTCACGTACTTTCAATCGTCGATCATTTAATGTATCATTGTAGATTTTTGCGATGGTTTCCTCGGTCGTGGCGGGTTTTGGGCGTCCTGAACGTTTATCATCAAGAATGCAAGTTCGATCTTGTTTAAATTCAGCTGCCCACTCCATTACCGCCGGAAACAATGCAGAAATTTCGTTTGATGTGGAATCTGACTTCTTCTTTATATCTGTTGGGGTCAAACCATTTATGATTAAATATTTTATTATTGCTCGAATATTGGTTTTATCCATTTTTCATGAAATGTCACAAATTGTTTACTTATTTTCATCACAGTAAGAAAAAACAAACAACATAGCACACGATTTTGAAACTTCGCGGTATGCCATCTATCGGATCATAGTTGACATACATAATCATCATTTTGAACTACTAGCGCCATCTCTTTGTTAGGCCGAGAACTTATCGAACTACCCTCGTATCTGTCTTCCTTTGTGTTCACAGTATATTAAGTAACGTAAAGAAGATATTTCTTAAAATCGTAAATCTCTCCACTTAAATCTATAACCAACGATAGTAGAACAATTTGGGCAAATATTTCTTTTGCATCGTTTTTCGTTTCATCAAAGTTTTTTTTCAATTCGAGAATAGACATTTCCACTCTAACCCATTAAGAAATCTAATTCTAGAACGTCAAAATAAATTATGAGCTTCACTCCAGAGGTTTTGATGTATTATCTTTCTACCCTAATTAGATGCGCTTTACTCGAGGAAATAGCAACGTTTAAATTTAGAGACTTGAATAGGAACAAACACGATCTCCAGCTTTTGTCTTTTGTTGGAAAGTTATGTTGAAGTTCCAGAACTGACAGTTCTCCTTTATTCAAAATATTATGAAAGTGTTGTGTCACGTATTCAGTAACTAATGAGATCTGTTTCGTTACCTACCTCTGTTTAAGTCTTCAAAGTTATTCTCAAGAAAGATGATCCCCATCTTCATCATTATCCCAGAAGAAAAATGGCGTAATAATTATTTTCTTTTGTTACGAGAAATATTGCAATTAGAGATGTGTACTATTGGAATAATAAAACAATATTTTTTAAACTTGTACGTATATTTCTTCTCATTGTATGAGAGAGCTGTTCTAGCGCGCTTTATCCAAGCCATTAGAAACGCAAGCTCTCAATTTTTTAAATTTTATTTTATGGTCCTCACGGAACAGTCAGAGAGAGAGAAATGCAAAGTTATACGTTTATAGTGACTTACAGTGAAGTCATACAGCCCATATTCTAGATAGTGTTACTAGATCTACCGTACATAATTAGAGTATGTACGCTTTTATTTACGGTAACTCTCGAAATGTAGAATTTGCCAAAATGCAAGAGGTGTTTAATAAGAAACAGAATTTTACTGTAAAGTTTGTACATAAAAACTTGGAAGAGAATAGACAGTGGCGATGCCTACTGGTGTCCTTG
Organism: Lepisma saccharinum; assembly: GCA_022664845.1. Taxonomy (NCBI): domain Eukaryota; kingdom Metazoa; phylum Arthropoda; class Insecta; order Zygentoma; family Lepismatidae; genus Lepisma; species Lepisma saccharinum. The sequence goes on from JAGDQP010002565.1 coordinate 42,649, forward strand.
GACATTAACTGATCCAGTTTTAAAACGTGTTAACCGGAGTAAAACAATTGAGCGCGTTCAGTACAGTTGAGTGCCCCTGGTGATTTGTCAGATCATGAAGGAACTGGAAGACTAGCGAATATGTTTGAAATTTTGTATCAAGTGATACAACATTTTCACAGAGAGCTTCGACATGTTGCATGAAAGGTGAAGGCAATGGTGAGAAATGTTTAAGTTCAACACAATGTTACGAATGGTACAGACATTTAAAAAAAAGGTGGAACTTCCACTGAGGACGACGCGAAATTCGGATCCCTGTCCATATCTGCTGACGTCGATCACGTGGAAAGCGCACGAGAAGTCATCCGTGCAAATTGTCGTCTCACCGTACGTAAAGTTACTACTGAACTGAAGATCAGTACACCCTAAAAGCTACCTCTGAATTGGGAGTACAAAATTCCAATTTTGTACTCCCAATTTTTGAGAGGCAGTGGTGAACTCAGGGTTGGGTTTAGAGGAGCGGTTCTTTGCCTCTCTCTCATTACCTCTGAAAAATAGGTAATATACTGTACTCCCAATTTTTGAGAATCAGTGACGGGCACAGGGATTTATATTTTACCATCGTTTTTGTTTCTGTTATTCTGTTCCCTCCCAAGAACTGGGAGGCAAAGAACCGCCCCTCTAAACCTAACCCTGGGTTCACCACTGCCTCTAAAAAATTGGGAGTACAAAATTAGAATTTTGAACTCCCAATTCAGAGGTATAGTTTTTAGGGTGTTCACGCTTGTGTTAAAAAAATTTGGCGGAAAAACTGCAGATGCGACGTGTTGCCGCTTTCTGCTGTGTTTGTTAACAGCCGAACAAAAAGAGGACCGTTTCAGAACATGTGAAGTGTTACGCTGAGCGAATGCTGATACAAATTTCCTATCACTGGTGATGAAACATGGGTTTACAGGGACGATGCTGAAACGAAGGTCCAATAATCGTAATTAACCCGACAATATTTACCACAGCCCAGAAAAGCACGAAAGAGTCAATCCCATGTAAAGGTGATGTTAGTTGACTTTTTTACTGGCAGAGACATTAGTTCGACTCCTGTAGCACGATTTAAGGGAGAGTGAGTTTGGTCTCAAAAGCTAGTTGGCAGAAAATAGAGGTTTTATCAGCAATGAAGACTTCACTGTTCTGTTCCAACTGAACTATTGTTGACACAAACGAGAAACATGTCTGTCCTTTTAAAAATATTTGTATTTATGTTTCGCTCTAACACTGCTTTTAAACGCATTAGAGAATTAAGTAATGTTTCCATGCCACTGAAATGCTACTACTTCAGTTTTAAAATGTTTATTAATTTACTGACTTTGCCCAAATCTGTTAATAAACACAGTAGAGTTATTAAATCAGTTATATATATAAAGAAGTTATTTAACTGCGAATTAAATATTTTTAGGGATTCGGGGTCAACATTTTAACCTTTGATAACGTTTTCCTTAACCACTCAAAACCTTGAGTTTGCACATCTCTTAGTTTTACCAGATAGAAGGGAATTAATTCCCTTCTCTTCGATTTTACTACGATTTACTTATTACCATTTGCTACGAGTACGTAGTTCTCATAATTCCCGGTAGATGGCTGTCGCTGTTATAACGATCGATCGATCGATATTCTCAGTTCACCATGGATAAGATAAAGATAAGATAAAATTAATTCTATGGGCGGTAACAGCACTATGGCATACCGGTCCCGAGTTCACCATGGAAATTGTATTAGCTGGATCTAACTGGAGTATCCGTCTCTTGTTTTATTCTTACATCTCAAAATGAATTCCTTTACTCTAAAAACTACGCTGAAAAATGAGTAACGAATTGTACAACATCTGAGTTTTAAACCTATGTTTTGCGGTGAAGTTCAATATAAGGTTGCAACTTTCTGTAATATTTAGACGTATCAACCGGCTATCTGTATGCAAAATACCATAGGCTTAAATCACATCCAATTTTTCTACGGGAGTTCAAACATGACGCTGCGCCGAAAAATGCCGGGATTTCGGGCTAAATACCTTATGAAAAAAAAATGTAAAATTTGATGTCAAGGAAGCTTTGTATATGCCCAACTCACAGCAAAAACTATAACTTTTATTTCGAGGAAGTTTGATCAGTGCAAGCCGATTTTCTGCGTCACACTATGCAAATGCAAATGCACAGAGGCCACCATTTTATTCTGTGAAGCAGTTGAATAGAAGGTTACAATTTTTTGTAATATTTATACCTACCAACAGAGTGTCTACACACACACACACAAAAAACAACAACACACACACACACAAAAAGCATTGCGTTGAATCACACCCCCTTTTTCTACGGGGGTTCAAACGTAGCCCTTTTCAGAAAAATTACGGATTTCGGGCTTAAATATCTCAAATGGAGTCTCTTGAAAAAAAAAAATATGAAATTCATGGATAAGTGGATAAGAGTGGATAAGACAGCGTGGAGTGGATAAGACAACGAACAACAAATCCAAGAACACAGGTTCGAATCCGGTCGCAGACAAGTGAGAAAATATTCAACTATCAATAAAGATGAGAAAATAAGACACGTAATTAAATAAATATCATAAAGCCGAGGGAGATTAAGCACAATTCGAAAACGTTCAATACATTTTTTTTCTGATACAAACGTCTAAAAAATTACACAATATATTCTATAGCATATTAGCCACAATTACATGCTAGTAATCTTTGATATAAGTCAGTGTATGATGAATAATAATGATTTTTTCAAACCCCTTAATTTGCGCGCAGCTCTCCTACTAGGACAGGTAAGATTGCCCACATGGGTAGGAGAGACTGCACATGAGAATAAAATATCATGCGATAGTAGGAACCAAATATAAAGTACTTGTTGTTATCCAAAACATTATAAACTGTTGTATTATAAAAAATAATTAGCTAAAGCAGTCTGAATATTCCTATTAAATGTTACATTTCTTACTTTTAGCAGTGTTTATAAACTTTATTAATATAATCGTAAGTTGACAAAGGAAAATAATTTTATACTCTTTACACGTACAGTGTATTTCTCCGTCAAGTATTGGACCAGGACCAAAAACGACACTGCAGTCTAGGCCTGATTGATACATAACTTTGTGCGAACTCTTCTCTCATTGTATTAAATAAATGTACTGCGGAAACTCTCCTACTTGATACTTGCGCCAAATATCCTCATTAGGGGGAAAGATTAAACACCACATAGCTTGGGTGCAAATTTCCAGAATGACCACAAACTGTGTACAACACTAGTTCTGATAAAGAACTAGCTCAGATACACCTTCAATTATAATTATTTTACAGTAAAATAATTCTTTTGAAAATATACACAACACTTACGAAAATTCAAGCGATTAACTTGTGTCGTAGATGTACAAAATTGATGATAAGTTTCAACGACCACCTTCTATCAACGCAGGAATTTAACTGACGAATCTGCCAACAACGAATTAACTTGTCCTTCACTCGTAACACGCCAGTCCAATTCTTTCCCGTCTTTCCAGGTGAAGCGCAATCTCTCGTACCGTGCAAACTCTCATGGTTTTACGACACAGGATATAAGCAAGATCACGATTTTTTCTAAAACTACTATAAAAATATACGTAATTCAGTTTATTAAAACTGCAAATACCTCTCAGCAATCAATATCCCAATGATTTAGTTTGTTCTTTGTCGTTGAAGGATCGTATATGACGTGGCAGAACAGTCGTTTAAATATACGATAAAATCAGGTAGAGTCCGTTTGACCAAAGATCGATTATTATTGTCGTTATATGATAAATAATAGAGGAACACACTTATTGACGTTTTAACCGACACCAAGTTCTGTTATAAAAGTTCCATTAACTATATAACGTGCAATAACTTTACAGATACTAAACAGAGTGCCCTACATGGGCTCTTGTATTAACTTTATTTGTGGTTCACCTCTTTTGTAGTGACTATCTTCGACTTAGGATTTCGTAGTGGAAAGAGTTTAGATCATGGATACTAACTCCAGTCAAAGTTAGCAAGGTTGAGGTATACCGATTCCAGTCCAAGTGGGGGGTTAGGAAGGATCCTGACTCCAGTCCAAGTGAGGGAGGGAGAGGTGACCACTATTCGAAGCGAGTAAGTGATACTTCTTAGGCTCTTGGCAGGCCTTTTATAGCCCATTTTGGTAGGCGTGTTTCCAATGTTTCCAAGCTTCACCGCTTGGTGTTCGTTTCGTCTGCTTCATAGATCGATTACGCAGCATTACGTAATTCTTGCCACTCGTGGATTGTTTTTATTATGGTTGTGTTGACACACTAACTTAATGATCCACTTGCTATTACAATATCGTTACCAATCAGGATCAATATGGGCGAAAGTATTTGCCATTCGATATTGATGTTGGATAACAATATCGTTGGAAATCGAAAATTGACCATTACTGATATCCATGGTTACGGGTGTGCTAAGTGTGCTCGAGCACACCCTAATGAGCTTTGACTATTCATAAAATTTCATATTTCAGTTCAAGTCACGCATGAAAACCTTCCAAATCAAGCCTAAAACTCTGACAGATGTAATGTTTTATGTAATACAGTTTTAGTTACATGTTTAAATGTGTAACAGTACAATGTTTAGGGGTTTTTCCTCAGTCATATCTGGCAAATCCCGTGATGATACCTACTAACTAGGCCGTGGACGACTACTTTACAATATCTTATCCCGGCTTGAAACTGAGATGTCTGAAAACCATAAATGAATTCAACAATACAACGGTTTTAATGAATTCCATGCTCCGACCGAAGTCACTGAAGGTAATGACAAGGATACATTTTACGAAGAGCTACAAAGGTTGTTTAACTGATTACTGAATTATAAGACGAGAAATGTGAAAGAGAATGGAGCCGATTCTCTTACGGTAGGACAAATGTCTTAGACATGGGATTGGTGGAAGGGGGTGGTGGCGTTTGAATGATCCAGGTCCCCTGCGCACAGCGGTGATGTCAGAAATCGGGCGTAGGTATCAAGCCCGAAGTTTGGGCTCGGGTCCCTTCCTACTCGCATATTAAAAATGAAGTTGTTAGATGCGGGTGGTGGCGTTGGAAATCTCTGAGTCCCCTGAGCACAGCGTTGATATCAGAAATCGGGCCAGGCCCCGAGGTCCCAGATATGGGGTTCCGAAGATTTGTACTCGGTGCAATGGCAGCTAACATCAATTGTGAATTCAGGCACGGAACTTGTGCAACGCTGCGTTTGAAAAAAACAATTCGAAGTAGCAAAGATTGTTCGGTAGTGTCAAATGAGCGAGTGAACACCCAGCCATGGCAGCACTTGCTAAATCGGATATCAACTCTAAACTATTGCTTGTGCTCCTTATCAGCCTTTTTACTTCGTAACATGTGCAAACGTCCCAGCACTGAAAAATCCAATGTTTCTTGTTAGCGGAAATGGGCTTCGATTTTCTTTGCTCTGTTCCCAACAGTAGCATTAACAACCACTTAGTTTGACTTGCGACGAGGTACCCAACTATGCCGAGTGATCATGAAGTCTAAACAATTTATGCCTAGCTCGAGACTCTCAAAGGAACCAAACTATTCAAGGTGGCCAATCATCATATCCATATAATGATTAAATGGGCGATCCCGGATTTTGATTTCGGGGCACAGATACCAAATTGCAGCCATAGTGTGGATACAGCATCTCGCAGTCCTTGCACCACTGTCACAATTACACCAATACTCGACTACTCTACCAATTACAGCCAGGGTGGTGTCCGAATGGAACAGCAGAAAAACCTTTCGTGGTTTGTTTTGGCCATAGAATTGCGGTTGCAAGGTGCCCTTCACCAGAATCGGGTTGGCTTGATCGATTTCGATTCCAACGGCGCAGTAATCGATATTCGCCTGGCCCGTGCACGTTTACAGATCCATGGAGGCATCGCGGTCCTTATTATCATCATCAACGTCAGCATTGATTGTACTCTCGAGGTATGATATCACATTGTCCAGTTGATATGAGCTACAGGCAATGAATGAAACGGAGGTTGTCTTTAGTGAGACACGCGAAGGTTGTGGCGATATCGGCAACTGGAATAGGCGTGTAACCAAGTGCAATCCTCCTCGTTAGATTTAATGGGGTCAAGATATCAGCTACCAACTTGCCCATCTTATTCTCCGTTTTCATGCAATCCAGCAGGCTTTGGTCCATAGCTGGACTGTCCTGTTTCGCGTTGTTCGTCAGGACAAACTTATTGTGCATTGCGCAAGCAATTTCGAGCACCTGAAAGGCATGTGTCAGCGATAAGTTGCGAACTGGGATATAAAGTAGCGAGACCTTGCTTTCAGCGGGCCAAAGAACTGCTCGATGCCCACTCGCACCTTGGTGACTCGTCTTGGCTCGTTGGCTTGCTCAGTCGACTGCTGGGAAGCTTCAGTAGCCCTGCTCTGTGCAATATAAAATTGGATGTCACTTGTCTTGGCATTCCGAAAGCCACAGTCCGCCACCAGTGTGCCGCCCGCTTGCATAAAAGGCAGCTGGTTATTCCGAAAAATATTATTAAGAATGGAGACATCATTTTGGGTTGCAGGATGAGGACCAAGCAAAGCCACCAGTTGCCTGTTAGAGAGGACGAGCGCCATAAACTTGTATAAGCTGTTCTTCTTCTGCGCGGACCAGGTTTTGCGCTGAAAGGCATAGTTTTTCGAGCTCTCGCATTTGCGATATTCACCATCCGCAATGGCAGACGACGTTTGCTGATTTGAAACAGAAGTTGGGCAGTGATGCTGGTTTACCCAAGCAATGCGGTTCGATCAGACATATTGTATATCTGCACCATCAGTGCGTGCATCGCAGCGATTGCCGCACGAAATTCTCGACCCACAGCATGCCGCTTCAAGCCCACCAGAGAGCCGATGTTTCTGTTGGCGAGGGCAGTCCTGATCTTGCATAGTAACACGACTAGCTGGAGTCGGGTGCATCGAGGGGCGACATCTTGCAAGATATCATGAAACTGGGTCTTATTGTGACCAAACCAGATCTCACAAGTCTCATCGTCCATGAGATTAAGGCGATCAATATTAAGGAAACACTTGCTGCCACCGGCTTGCAAATACAAGACGTAATTACGATGGAGTTCGTTCATGGCCAGGAGATCTTGCCGGCTGAGTTGGTCACCCATGACAGCATTGGAGCAAAAAATCAGTTACCCCAGTCAATGGTGCCTATGGGCTTGAACCAGATGAACAAACCTTGCGGCACAATAAGCGATAGTCGACAACAAGCAGCATTCGTAAGACCTTGGAAACAGTGACCTTTTGCACTTGTTTGGAATAATGGCATCCAAATATGCATGATGCATGACCAGATCTTCCTTTACGATACTGTGAGAAATCACCCACATAAGGTTAAGGTGGTTTAGAAATGGACTGGGAAGGCTGCTCATCGCCAGAGTCAATGTCCCCTTCTGGCCCGAGCTCTTGTCTACAGACTCATTGTGGTCCTCCTCGCCGCCCAATACGAGATCACCGCCGTAGTCCGAGTCGTCATTGTCGTCATTGTGGCTGATCTCCATGGGATCATGTAACCAGGTTTCTATGAACATCCGCTGGAACTTGGTCATTTTGTACTGTTTCAGGGTTAACTTGCCATTTGCGAGCCTAGTAAATGTTGATATAGTTCTTGCAAAGGTTTCCTTCGGTGGATGGATTTTAAGAATCTATGCGTTGGAGTTGCCTTTTGCGGCCATCAATCATAGCGACCACATTTGCTTTATTGCGGCAATAATTGAAGAAGGTTGGTGTGTGAAAGTGCGGCTGGTACGGATCGTATCGCACATTGCCTTTCTTCTTCGTACCGCATCCGACACATTTAACATGAACCATTCTTATTAATTCTGGACAGATAACACAATGGACACACAGAAAAAGATTTATTTGCTGAAAAACAAAACACTAACTAAATCAGATAGAAATAATTGTTTGAACAGTGTTTGAAAAATCGTCTACAAGAAATCGTTTGGAACGATGTATACTCGATTACTTACACCAACAAAGTGAACGTTCGAGGGAAAATGAGAGAGTGTTGATTGCGTTGCAATAAAAAGTTTCGTATCAGTCACGCACAACAGTTTCCACAAAGCAGCAAATCACATACTGTTCCAACTTAAACAGCCAAACGAGGGCGCCTAATCTGTGCACATTAATCGGTGTAGGGATAAACATTTGATATTTTCCGTGTCAAAGCTTTGCCTTTTTATACTTACAAATAAAATAATTGCTGAGCTAAGCAATACGTTTTAATTGAAAACTAAAAACGTGTAACATTTCACACTACTGATGTCTGATGAAACCAAGTAGTTAGTTGGTGAAACTGTTACACGTTGATAGTTTTTTATTAAAATATATTGCTTTACTCAGCAATTATTTTATTTTTTAAACATTTGGTGGATATTTATATCTTTTGAATTGCTAGTATCTTTTTTTATGTCTGAATTGATGGTTTTATCTCGCGCAATCAGGTATTGAGTTTAAGCTACAGCAAAGGTTTGCGACACATCCCAAAACTTCGGGACCCCATTTCTTGGGCCTCGGGGTCAGGGCTCGATTTTTGACACCACTGTGCTCAGTGGACCTGGACCTTTCCATTGCCACCACCCGCGTCCAACAACTCCATATTTAATAGGCGAATAGAAGGGACTTGAGTCCAAACCTTCGAGGCCTCGTGGCCCGGGCCTGATTTATGACATCACCGTTGTGCTCAGAGGACCTAGACTTTTCCAACGCCACCATCCGCGTCTACCAATTCCATGTCTAAAACGGTTTCCCTATCGTAGGAAGATTTTAATGGAATGTTCTCCATGCTCTTTTAACGCAAAATAGAGAAGGATCGAATTTTTAGATCTACGATAGGCAAATGAAGTCTTCGCAAAGTCAGCAGAAACCATTTTTGAACAATTGAAGGGAGTACTACGAGGCATACAGTCTCGGAGAAGATTAGTCAAGAACAAGATCTACAACAAGATGGGCGTGATGGACGGAAGCAGTATCTACAGTGAAGAACATTTTACGATCTTCCTTAAAACTATCGAGGCAATCATTTTAAACAGTAAAGACAGTGAGCAGAGAGAGCCCATGGAAAGGGGACGGTTAATTCAGCTTAAATAGTTTGAATTTATCTTCTGCCTTGTTACGTTGCATCTCGTTCTTCACTTGGTCGTTAAAGTAAGCAATCGGTTACAATCTCCAAAGTTTAATCTTGCTGGAGTGGTTTTAGTTTAATCTTGCTGGAAATCATACAAGCTTTGTGAGATGTTTTGAAGGACAAGAGAATCTTCGAAGAGTTCAGCAGCTTACAGAGAGGTTGCAAAAGTTTGTGAAGAAGAATACATTGAAATCAGTTCAGAAGCCCCTACGGGGTAAAGAGAAGAGTGACGCAAGATTCTACCCACAAAAGAAGTGATATCCATTTTGCGAGTGATTTTCTTTGTGTCACTGTGGCGGAAGTGTTTTCTTTGTAATAAAATTAAGAGACTTAGTAGACTCCCTTCCGCCATAGCAACAAAAAGAAAATAATTTGCAAAATGGATATCACTTCTTTAGTGAGTATAATTCTTGCGTCACTCTTCCCTTCATCCCGAAGAGTTTTTTGTACTGACATTACTTATTTTGTAAGGCTGCCTATTTAAATAATGCACAGTCTTCATAAAAAAGGTCGATTTTGGACCATGGTATGCTCCGTATCTCGAAAACGGTAACTACTATTAAAAATAAGCATTTTAAAACCCCTACGAGACCAGCAATTTACCCCCCACCCTCCTGGTACCAACCATTTGGGGTCAAAGCAAAAAGACAGACAGAATGACAGACAAACTTTTCGATCATTTCTGAAAATTCTGTGATTCGGCTAAAAAAGGTTCGACTTTTGAACTCCTTCACCGATTCTGATGTGTGATACCGTTTGAAAGGCATAGAATCGTAGATTACGATTCTGTAAGTTTCGGCAACCTATATGGTCTGGTGTCAGTACTGTCATCAGAAAAGTGACAATTTAATTTTTTGCGAACCGCCCTAGGGTGTTCCAGGTAGGTTGTACCGATCCATTTTTTTTATTGTGTCTTAGTATTTTTTTATTTTGGGACCCGCATTCCACCCCTGCCTCTTTGTATTCTTTACACAAGTCAAGTTATGAACTTTCAGGTTCGTACAGTACGATCCATTTTAATCTTCTTGCCTTGGGGCAGGCATGCCCCTAGAGATTCTTGGATTGTCGGAGTTCCGGCATTCCAAGAAGCTCCTATGTTCCATCAGTCTAAGACCTCTGGGGTTGCGGGACGGGCTTTTGCCAGGCGTCCTGAATATTTTCCTGGCCTTGTTTGCTGAACTTATTTTTATTTGCTTGGTTGGGGGGAACCCTATCTACTATATCCTCAATTTTATTATTAGAACATAGATGACATAATACATTTACACAAGTACAGACATCACATGGACAACACAGACGAGACAAACATAGACTTGAGCTTCTTCTTCTTTTCTTCTTATTCTCAATTACTGTAAGTACAAAAGAAGGGAATTAGTTAGGCAAGGTGCGCATAGGTTTGATGATAAAGCCACAAAGTTTTCTCGCTATCCATCCTCGGTATCCACTTCCCTTCTTCTGCCACTGGTTTGTATCGTAGTTCTCTGTAAGTTGAAGTATCCTATCACTTCTTCTGTTCTCACTACTTGCACTATTAGTATTCTCTTCCACGTTCACTCATCCACGCTCACACTTCTGCACTATCGCTTCCTTCTGGATTCCAAAAGTTAGCGTAGTTATGTTTGCCACTGATTTAGTTACACTTGCACATTTATACTTAGTTCCCCATCACTAAATAATTTCACATTTCATAAATTTTGTGGAGCTTATTGTCAAAATGTCTCTTGTACAAAAGCCATAAATGTTGGAAAATCAAGAAAAACAACTTGTAATACACTTCTTATTTTTCAGTGTTAGGGAAAATTTGCTACCATGAATACCTTAAAAATAGTACTAAACGTTTTAGTGTACCAACATTTTTCCATTTTTGTAAAAACAAACTTGGAAAGATAAAATATATTCAATTCGTACTGTTAATTACTGTTTCTATACACTTATTTCTTTTGATAATTAAATAATTTACAGGCGTTTTGGATTCATTAAACCTTGCTAATATATTAGAAAATAATGAAATGAACTAAATCATGAAAATATCTCAATTTTACACTGTTGTGGACAACGGACGTTTTGATAATAAACTCCACATTTAACACTTCACGAGCGTCTCTTGTTACGGATTCCGCCATAAGGCGCTCTTCTACCGTTTTCCGGCAGGATCATTTGTCCTTTGCTTTATTTGTCATAAGTCCGTTTCACGGTAGACGCCGTCGTCGCGGCCTCGAACACGGACACGCGCCAGATACTGCTATATCTTCCATTATATTGTTATTTATTTTTCCTATGCTGGGTGGTCCACGCCATTTCTAAATTTCTTTTTATGATAATTTGAAACTTTTTGAGTTAACTCTCTGAAGTCTGCCGCAGGTTCCGGAGTTCGCAGATCCTCCGCGACAGCTATTTCCCTCAGGAGTTCTCTTTCTTCTACTACAAGGTGCTCTGTCTCTCTGCAATGTAGATTTATATGTTCTGGCGTGGCCACCACCCTACATGTATGACATAGGTTGTCTGCATGTAGCTTCTGACGAAAGGGGCCATGGCCCGTCAGGAAGTGCATCAGTCCACCAGTGATATCCAAGTTCAGTTCCACCGCTCTTCAATATCCGGAAAGATGAAGTACAATCTTCTTCCTTCTTCAGTTGTATTCCACAATTGCTGCCACGCACTGTTTATAGCTAAGTTGACTTCAACTTTAGTCTCAGCTAGTCTTTGTAGAATGTTAACGACTTTATCCTGAATGTCTTTTTTGATCCAGTACATGGCTCCCATCTTCTTTACCTGGAGACGTAGTAGGGGGACCGCCAGCGCGACCTGGAGTGCTTCGATTGATGTCGTCCTATATGCGCCTGATAGTCGTAAAAGTATTTGCCGTTAAGCTCCCTTTTATCGTCGAGTCTATGGCCGCGTATCCCACTATTGCTCTTATGATGACATCATGGTAAATTGGTATTACTTTCATTGGTATGTTTAGATTGTTTACTGCTATGCTAACCAATTTGTGTGAAATTTTTATTACCTTATTTTTTGTTATGCTTGTATGCGTTCTGAATTCAAGTTTTTCGTCCAGACTTAGTGCTAAGTATTTTAGATACTTCTCTCGTTTAACTGTTTTACCTGTGGTGTAAGTTTTTCTTTTTTGGGCGAGCCATTAAATATGTAGTAACTCTTCTGTGATTCCTTACTTCCCCACTCAAACAATAGAGTCCCTAAGGAGTTTAGGAGAACCGACGCACATATTCTTATCATTATAACTGTCATCCTCAATACACGCCACGGATAATTAGGACCTTAACGGAGGACACTAAATACCCACGGTCCGCTTCTACTAATTGGAAAACTGAGCAGAAATATATATATATTTATCGGGCGCCAGATTGCATTAATAGCCGCAATCAGAGCTTTAATTATTGTCACTAACTTCTTAATCCAATGTAGGCTAGGTAAAACTTTCATTGAAGTTGCTGCTAAGAAATCACACACTCGAGGATTTGATTAATAAACCATTTTATAAAAGAAGATTAAGACATGTAAGATAAAAATAGCTACGAAAAGAAAATAATCGATTTTGGCACTGGATGAATATGCACTTTATAATACAATTTAAACTCAGGGAATTTTCTTACAATTTTCACTCTAAATATCTCCCACGATTTCTTCTTCGTGAACAAAATTCCAAACGGAATCTTTCACCTTAGTATACCACTGACGGCCTCCTCTTTCTCTCTCTTTGCCGTGATCTTATTTTCCATCGAACGTTTACTCCACGAGCGGAATGCCGGAATGGTACTCCAAACTACGGCCCAGGCCGCTTCCTCCGAAAGTCGGAGGCGTACCATTAACTTCTCTGATAAGGATTTTTTCTTTTCTGACACTTTATGCAAGGTACAGAATCAAACCTTGATTCCTACCTTCTCTCAACTAGGAGCTCTCCGTAGCCCCTTCTACGAGTGCCAATCCCTCCCTCTTTCAAATGACTGCTGCGGTAGCATACCTCTCAAACTTATCTCCGACTCGCGTATTACTTAAGATACGTAAACTTATGTGACTGATTTGTATTACCTCCCATATGAGTCTAACTAGACCGAAATGGTAACGCGTCCCCGTCTCCTCTAAATTCTGGGAACGTCTCTGTCACACTTCTGGACTCAAAATAATGGCTTTCTCATTAAAATAAAACTTGAGAGCCATCTCATTAAATTTTCATCAAATTTCTTATTTGTTACCAGGCTACCGAGGAAAGCCTGGTGGCCTGGTAACTTTCTTTCTTTACATTTTTCTCCAATCTCTCGGAGCGCTGTATTCTAACACCTTCACTCTACGACGACGCGAAACCAACCTCCCTCTTGCCAATGCAAGCTCTTTCCACCTCTTCCACATGAGGAGTTTTTTCACCAGACACGTTTTAAAAATGTCTAAAAATACTCTCAAAGATGAGAAGCCCATCATTTTCCCTTGAGAAGGTTGCCGCCGTTTGCAACGATCTCCTTTACACACACAAGGCTCTATTGTTTCCCCAACCTTTAAACAAGTCCTTGACCCCTCTTCTTCAGTCTTCTGAGAGGGAATTTGTTTCCTTCTCCAGTATACTACCTTTAAACAAGTATATATATCTTTCAACACAGCAAAATTAGAGAGCAAAAGAAATTATTCTCCAGTGCCCCCTTTTTTTACGCATAACATATTCTGAAATAAAAAAATATTACCAAACTACATATACATCATCAATCATGCATGCAAATTTTAATTCTCAAACTTTTTATTTACAAAGAATTATGTAATGAGTGCTGTCCTTATATTTTGGTACCTGACGAAGTACAGGGTGTTCTAAAATGTTAATTACATACCATTTACTTTAATTATAGGCCCTCTACTGTAATTTAGTTTTCCTTTGAATAATACTTTTTTTCCAGAATATATTGTTAATTTATTTGTTTTACACCTTGATGTCATCATTTCTGTTACCTTGTTTGGTTTTGTTTGAATTTCCAATCGACTGTTTCCCTTGATCACGGCTGCCAGGTGGTCCGCATATCCCACGACCCTCTCTACCTTCTGCATTCCATTCAATACCTCCAAGCACGGCTGAAATACTAAGTTCCAAAAGATCGGACCCAGCAACGAGCCCTATGGGCATCTTCTTGTAGGAGTCTTAACCACAACGCCGTCCGCTGTATCTACTTCGAATTTTCGATCCTGAAAGTAATTTTGTTTTAACTTCCATAGTTTGCTGTTGATTTTAAGCTTTCTTATTTCTTTTATCATTGAGGGCCACCATAAGTAATCAAATGCCCCCATAATATAGAAGAAAATTCTGATTACACATCTGCAGGTTTCGTTTCTTAAAGCATACATGTTATTACACAATTCGTTGATAGCATCCTCTGTAGATTTTTTAGGGCGAAAGCCGTACTGAAATTTGCAGTTCTCCAGGTTATCTCTTCTTTGGTTTATTTTTATAGCCAATATTTTTTCAAAAAAATTTGCTTATTGTTTTCAAGAGGTCTATAATATTTTGTATTAAATTTATCTTTGTCCTCACTTTTCAAGAAGATTACAAATTTTTCTACCTTCCATGGTTTCGGAAAGATTGACTGTTCTATGCATTCATTAAACAATCTGGTTAAATAAGGGGTCCATATATCTATATTATTTATAAAAAAAATATTTTTTATCTGATCTGGTTCTGGGACTTTCTGTAGTTTTAATTTTTTTCAAAGCTTCCATCACCTGATCATTAATCACAAACGGGTAATCGGGGTTATCATTTTCATTACTTGGGACTTCCTTGACTTTATTCCTTATCGTTGTGTTGTCTTCAGTGTCATCCTCTATTCGATCGTCGGGGAATAACCTCTGATAAAACAATTCTATGATGTCTTTCCAATTTGTGGTAAATTGTCCTGAATCATCCTTGAGAGTATTCATAGCACTCTTTGTTTTAATCTTGGACATAATTATCTTATATGGCATGCCCCAGAGGTCTTGTTGTAAATTCTCTTCAATAAACTCACTCCATATCCTCTTCTTAGTTTCTTTTAATTCCGTTTCAAATTGTTGCTTTATTCTCCTATACGTCTGTAATCTAGCTAATCTTAACACGTGATCTCCTGCAATGTAGCTCTTCCTGCTAGCTTTCATCTTCCTCTTCAATCTGTTCAGACTTTCTGTACAAAAAGTCTTTCTTTTATCATTTATCTATTTTTTCTTAGGTGTTGAATTTTCTATTGTTCTATAAATTGCTTCCTAAAGCTCCAGAGTGAGTTTTTGAAGGTCACAATTTCGGTCAATTTGTGGTAATACAAGATTATCTATGAATTTTTTTCTCGTTTAATTTATTTATGTTATAATTGAATTTACTATCCTCGTTGAATATTTCGTGATTTAATTGGTTTTCTTCGTCATTCACGTCAAAGTGGACGACGTGGGCACTAGAAGTCGCGTGCTCGTCTATGGACCAGTTACATATACGATT
This sequence comes from Lepisma saccharinum, assembly GCA_022664845.1. Lineage (NCBI taxonomy): Eukaryota > Metazoa > Arthropoda > Insecta > Zygentoma > Lepismatidae > Lepisma > Lepisma saccharinum. The sequence continues at coordinate 58,311 of JAGDQP010002565.1, forward strand.
ACATATATTTCCTGTTACCAAAGTTACGTCAATGTTAGTTCCCGCTCCAGCCCTGCCCATATACGTAAGTGGTTGTCCTTCTCTGCTTATAACAGTAAGATTGTGCTGTTCAATCAACTCTTCTAACTTCTCACCATCTTTGCCCGTATTTGTGCAGTACCAGAGCGGAGACTTAGCACTAAAATCCTCCAAAATTAGAGTATTTTTAATTTGCATTCCATTCATTATATTATAATTTCCCCTGGAAACATCCACACACAACGTCCATTTATCTAGTGTGTTAAAGCATCTATGTTCCTGTTGAATATCACAACTGGTACCATGGGAGTTGGAGCTATCATAAGGCAGTATCGCTGCGACGCTAACTGGCATATTAACTAATTTCTTGAACATAACTATGGCTGTCGTGTGTGGACGTAGCATGCTGGGAACTTCTCTACTGGATAAAATGCAATCCTTCCTTCGCCATTACGAACTGCCTATACACGTTATTCAGTTGGAAATATTCCTCCCTCCTCTCAAAAACTTTGTCAATTAATGCTAACAGGTCTTGTGGGTTACTAGTGATGGCATTGGACCTCAGATTAATTTTGTCCACCTCTTCGATCACCGGGAATGTTATGGTTTTCCCCTGGTGATGGTAACTTCTTATTATCACTCTTAAGCCTGGTTAGAATATACTTTAAATTTTGGTTTTCATTGAGTATATTCGGGTCAAAGTCAACTTTTCTTCTTTTTTCTCCTTCTACCAACTGGTCATCTAGTCTGTTTTCCGTATCTGTTTCCTGAGTGCCTGGATATATTGTTGGTTCTATCTACTCTTCTTCCTGTTCCGTAGTTGGTTTCTTTCCATTTTTCTTCTTATAAAGTCTTGGTATCCAGGATTTCCAGGTTCTTCGTTTCTTTTTCGTATTTGTTTGTTTGGTTTCTTTTCTCATTGATTACATCTGCTAACTCTTCTTTGTTTTCTTCATATACTTCTTCTTTATTTTCTTCTATTTCCAGATCCATATTTGTCAATGTATCTATATTTTCCTCTTTTTGTTCTAGTTCCACTGCTTCTAAATCAATCTTCCAATGTCTTTGAAATAGTTCTGAAGAAGTGTTGATCACTTATAATCATTTCTATTCCTGTGTGTTGAATTTTATTTTAAAATCCATTTATTCTCTTATGAACTGCATACGGATGTGCTTTCCATAAGCCAATACTTACTTCTGGTAATGCTTCTTCCTTATATTTCCCTCCAGTTCTGACAGCAACTCCAATGTTAGCTTCAAGTCCTCTAGGAAGTCTTTTCCACTTGATTCAACATGTATAAATCCACACCCACACCTGTTTTTTTTTTTTAAAAAAAATAGAGATTTAAGTGTTTGTTATTTTCAAGTTCAATAATTTCATGCTCGATTTGATTAAGGTCAAAATCATCATGTGATAAAGCCACCATTTGCGCAAATCCTCTCGGAAATGTTAGGCTCGGGTTTATGAAATGTAGTACAACCTGATTGATTACTCTTCTCAGTATTTATGTGTCCAGATCTTATGTAGAGGTATTTATCGGTAGTTTTAGTATAACTACTTAATAGCCAATTATATAATTTCATTTTTTAGATCTGTTATAATCCACTAATCGATTGAAATCCTCTGCTTGATTATGTCTAACTTCCATAATCAAACCTGTCAATCATTCTGTGCACAGTCCAGTTGCTTATCACCGCACTTCTTACCTCTAGAGAAACAAGGAATGCACACTTTTTTATCTTTATCTTTGCAATCTTTTCTTATGTGACTCTTTTCTCCGAACGTTCCACACCTTGGGTCGTTCCTACAATGGTTGGCAATATGGCAATAATCAAAACATACAAGTCGTTACTACTAAGTAGTTCTTGATGTTAGTTACTTCATATCCTCTCTCTCTCTCTCTCTCTCTCTCTCTCTCTATATATATATATATATATATGGCAACGCCCTAGCCGAGCTGGTCTACCGGTTCCCGTAAGATCACCGAAGTGAAGCAGCTCTGGGTCTGGTCAGTGCTTGGACGGGTGACCGTTGCAGTACTCCAGACGGTGTTGCCTGTGCGGCGTCCACCCAGCGTCGTGAGGCCAATTGGGGAGCTACCTGAATAAAGAGGTAGCGATCACAGTGAGAGCTTCGGCTCTCCTCTCCCAACCCGTCTGGTCAGCGTGGGAGCAGTAGACCAACTCCTCCCTTCGGGGAGAGGCCTCATCTACTAGTGGATTGAATATGGCTGTGATTTATATATACATATACATATTAGGATTTTGCAGTAGTAGCTGTATAACTTGTTTTGGCACATATATTACCAGATAATAACGATCTTGGTTCCTAGGCCCCGTCTTGAACCGTGGCTTAATTAATTGTCTTTGTTCATCAGTAATCTCTTGCAAATTCGTCACCAGCAAGTCTTCCACTACCTCTGGTTCCTTCATCTCCTTAGGAACACCATAAATAATCATCAGGGATTTCGTTACTCGCTCTTGTTTGTCATCTCAAAGTTATGTTTCATGTTCGGGTGATTTAGTAATCTCTCTTCAGCATCTGTTGATGCCATCTGAAGAATTATAGCTGTTTTCGTTTATACCATTTAAAAATTGATCATATCGTTACTGTTGATTGATTTGGTAATACGTATCCTGGTATCCTTTAGTGTTTTGCCTTGCTTTGGTTTGATCATGATTGTAGGTTTTGTGCTCCTCTTGGTAGATTCTATCATTTTTTTTCTGGAACCTTTACGTGTTTTTTTAAGGACATCCGCGAAACTGAAGGCTGATGTTGATGCTGCTGTTCTTTTAATTGCCTTTAGGCTGCCGTTTTCGGTATATACTCTGCGTATTTCCTCCTCCTGTTGTAATTTTTCGTCTGTTTTCAATCTGTTTCTCTCTACTTCATTAAGGGTTACTTCCAACTTTTTTATCCTGATACTGCCATTAATGGCTCCTTTCTTCGACTCGGTGACCATCCTTTCTAGCTTGTCGACATCTTGGTCTTTTTCTTCCACCTTGGTTTGCCACCTAACCATCTTGATGTCAATTTCTCTTAAACTTTCATTTTCTTTTTCTAGCTTTTCCTGTTTTTCACTAATTCTTCTACTCTCTCTCTTCTAAATATGCTGCTTTCACTCTCAGTTCCTCAATCTCTTTCTCCTGCTTGTATCTTTTATTACTTTCTTCTTCTTATGGTGATCTCGTTCTTTTCTTGCTTGGATCCTCTTCCTGGTGGGCCGATATGCTCGCCCGCGCACCATCTTCCATATCCTGGTCTATCCCTTACCTTATATTCCTTAGACTGGGAATTCTTGGTATTTCTTCTTTATTAGATTTTGCCAATTCTGCATATATCTCATCAATATGCTTTTGACGTAATTCCTTTTCTTTCTTCGTTAACCTCGGTTGACTTGTATTTATTAACTTTTTCTTGGCTTTTTCTTGCCAGCGCACAATGAATGGATTATTAAGTGTAGTGTTCTGTTCATCACTTCTAAATTCATTTTCTAGCTTCGTCATTCCCTCCTTCGTATAGTCTATATAATCATAGTTTCTTCGCGACATAGTTCGTGATTCGCTTCGTACTCGCACACTTCGTACTTGAGAAAACCTTGAAACAGGCATCCCCGTCACCGCAGATCCGGCAGCAGACACGTCCAGAGGCCGACTACCAGGGATAAGGGTATTAGTCAAAAGAAAACGTAGTAATGTGCCTTAGTATGGCAAGGAGCTTTCAAATGGAAGTTCAAGCATCAAAATCGGGTTTATAGTTCGCTAGATCTGAAAATAGCTGTATATACGTGAGTACCGCTAACAGACTCGTTTGTGAGCGTCACTCGAAGAACTGCCGTTCTTCATGATACCTCAGGTTGAAATACCCAAGATATCAAGACTTCAAGATGCCTTTCCGAACATAATTTTCGTATGGAACAAAAGAAGCGATGCAAATTAGCTGCATCTTTCCTTTTAATCTCTTTCATATCTGGCATCGGCAGGAGTTATAACCAAGAAACTCTACAAGTCATGAGCGCCATTGCCAACTTCTTGGATTTGTCTCCAATTGATGATGTAGTTTCTCTTTTAGCAAAGTTGTTCAGGCTGTCGTCTGAAAATTGGTCTGTTGAAGCTAGGCTCCTACCTAAAAGGCGAACATAGAACTCCCATATGAAGTTCTTCACAAATCTTGAAAGAAAGGAAGGTTGGAGTGAATGGGAAATTACTAAAGAATAATAATATTTATATATAAATATATATATATATATATATATATATATATATATATACTTTCTACAGTATTCTTAAAAGTTCCTCAACGATTTCAGTGACTAGTTGGTCCTATAAGATTGTGTTTTCGAAACTGGACATTGTGAAAAACAAACTATGAACCACTTAAAAGCAAGAGAGATTAGAAGCGTTGTTGCTTTTAAGTGTGGGACAGGTGTGTTGCTTTTAAATATTCTGATGAGTTTAAGAATATTTTGATGAGTATTCTCAAATCATCGAATCTTAGCATTTACCATGTACAGCATGTTTATTTATTTATTCAAAACATAACACAACAGGTAATATGCCTAATTACAGTGCTTGCGTGTACATGATAGTAATTACAAGATACAAGAAACAATCATATTACTTCACCTGCAGTTCTTTTAAATTCTTTGTAAGTCATTCCAAATATATCTACATTAACTTTAGGTTCAATTTTGTTGTAGAAAGCACTCATTCTCCAAATTGGGGATTTATATAGAATTTCAGTCCTTTGCTTTTTGCAATAGAATGTCCCATTATTACCTAATCTAGTTTTAGTGTTCGGAACTTGAATGAAAATTTTCGGAATTAAATCAATACAATCAATTTGATTGTGTATTAATTTGTACAGAAATATTAAATCATTTAAATGCCTTCTTCGTTCCAAAGTTTGTATATTAAAATTGCTCACTAATTCCCTGTATGATATGTATGCAGGATATAATGTGGTTTTTCTATACATTAGTAATTTCAAAAATTTACACTGGATTTTCTCTATTGCTTTAACATATTTCTGAGTGTTCGGAGTCCATATAATACAGGAGTATTCTAGTTGTGATCTCACGTAAGAGTAATACAATTTTAGAAGTGTTGTGTCAAGATGGAGATCATTGCTAAAACGATAAATATACCCAAGATTCCTGTACTCATTGTTAGTGATCATTTCAATATGACGCCCGAAGTTTAATTTTGGATCGAAAACAACTCCAAGATCTTTAACAGTTTCAGGTTTCGATAGATTTACTCCATCAATCGAGTAGTTGTACTCAACATACTTTTCTTTCCTTGTAAAAGATATGGAATTGCACTTTTTTGTATTAATTACAAATTTATTCCTGTCGCACCACTCTTTGACATTATCTAAGTCCTTTTGTAGTTTGGCACTGTCCTCAATTGATTCAATTCTAGCGTATAATTTCAGGTCATCCGCGAATAAGAGAATATGGGAGTTCTCGATACACTCAGATATATCATTAATAACTAAAAGAAATAATAAAGGGCCTAGGTTTGAACCTTGTGGTACTCCGGACAGTGTCTCAAAATATTCTGAAATATAACCTTTAAAAATTACTGCCTGCTTACGTTTACGTAAATACGAAGTTAATAATTTTAAGGTTTCCGTAGAAAAATTGAAGAACGTAAGTTTGCGTAGCAAAACATCGTGATCAACCAAATCAAATGCCTTACTGAAATCAGTGTATACGACGTCTACTTGGCCTCCGTTATCTAGCTCAGTTGCAATGAAGTCAGTTACAATTGCTAAGTTTGTTGAGGTTGACCTATTTTTCAAAAAGCCGTGCTGATGTGGTGAAAGAATGGAGTTTACATGATTCAGTATTCGCCTATATATAACACATTCATATACTTTTGCAAACGATGATAAAATAGATATTGGTCTGAAGCTTTCGACGTCTTTAGCATTTCCGGATTTTGGAATAGGACAAATTAAACTTTCCTTCCATTTGTCAGGGAATACACAAGTTTTAACAGATAGATTTAATAAAATATATAATGGATATTTAAGAATCTCAGCACAACCTTTTATTATGTACGGTGGAATTTCGTCCGGCCCGCAAGATACCTTAGGTTTTAACATTTTGATTGCTTCCTCAATTTCTTTCATTTTAATTTCTTTTATTTGCAACGTGTTTAAAAGTTCACATCTAGGGTTGTCTGACAAAATTTCAGATTTGTACTGGGGTGTTACAGTTCTAAATACAGATTGAAAATAATGTGCAAAAGACCTAGATACTTCCCTGTTACTTTCTAGCTCTTTGTCTCTGTATTTCAAAGAAGTGGATGAGAGATGTTTTGTCTTACTTTTAACAAAATTCAAAAATTGCCTCGGGTCTTTATTGATACTGTATTCTGAGCTTTCAATGAAAAATTTATATGCTAAAGAAATTTCTGATTTTAGCTCTCTACGTAATATGCGAAATTTATCTCGGTGAAAAGCAACGTCTACACCAGTTTTCATTTTCCTATGATGATATGTCTTAAATTTAATCTTTTGAATTATGTTATAAGTGAACCAAGACGGATATTTATTACTATTGCATTTCTTACGGGGAACACATAGGCTCATAGTAGTGTACATCATTTCATAGAATTGCCCTAATGCTTCATTTACGTCATTCAAATGGGAAAGTTTGTTCCAGTTTAGTCTCGACAATTCTGTATACATTTGTTCGAAATTAGCCTTCCTAAAATTAAACCCAGTTATGTTGTTATCTAGTTTCTCTTTTTTCGATTGATTATGTGGAAAGGAACAAAGTAATGCCGGATGGTGTTTATCTTCAGGAACAAGGGGGTGTTCTTCTCTAACTACAGTGACGTCAATAATGTTTGTTAATACTAGATCTAATGTGCGACCATTGACATTACGGATATTATTAAATGATTCTAAATTGAATAATGACATGAAATTATACAAATTACAACACTTCTTTGTTGCGTGTGAAAGGTCAAAATTGGAATGAAGTATTTGAGGTATGTTAAAATCCCCAAGACAGAGTATAGTGCTTCCTACTGGACAATTACACTCAATAAATTCAAAAAATAATTCATACACTGTTTCACTCGAGTCTGGTGGAATGTATACAGCACAAACATATAGCGATAGCATCTTTATAGTAAGTTTAGTTATAATGCACTCAAAATAGCTATCAATAGAGTTTACATAATACATGTTATGTTTTTGTAGACACCCCAACATGACCCCCCCACCTATCGCCTTTCCAAGCAATTCGAAGTTTCTATCCTGACGAAACACCTTATATCTCATGTCAAAGAATTCTGAATCAAATTGATCATCAGATAACCAACTTTCAGTTATTAATATCAGATCATAGCTATTGGATAAAACACTAGTGTAGAAATCATTGGCTTTGGTACGCATTCCACCAACATTTTGCATATAGATTAAAAACTGTTTTTTATTTTCGCTTTTTATTTCTATATCACTGGAACACTTCACAATATAGTCAGCAGCTTTTGGGGATCCATGTTTACTATTTGTACTCAGAGACAATTGTTCCGTTTTTGTACCTCCTACCTGTTAGTCAGCTGTCTTACTCTTTACATTTGTGCGGGTCTTCTCCGGTCCCAGGCGGTGGAGATTTTCAAGATTCTGGCTGGAATAATCAGAGGAGGGTGACCAAGAGGGGCGGAGGTTGTGAGGGGCGGGGGAAATAGCATCCGGATGGGTTTTTGACCTTGAAAGAGAGTGGTGGTACTGTTCATCCGTAGGGCGAGAAGTCTGCGCAGTTGTTTTTACTTTATCTTGACGAGCGGGTGCAGGGGGAGTTGGGAGTTCATGCACTTTCTCGTGTTTACCGGGAGTAGGGCCAGAAAAAGATATTTTATCAGTGTTCTTCAGGTCACTCAGGGTATACGGCTTTCCTTCAACGTACAATTTGTCATATACTAATTTTGCCCGTAGTCCCGCAGATTTAGCATTCTGAAGATGTGCTTTGAGTTCCGATCGTATGTCACGCACACGACGAGAATAGTCCTCTGTGATTGATACCGGTGTGTTTCGTGAGTGGTAAGCGTACGATAAAATTTCAGATTTCTTTTTGAATGAATTTAATTTCGCGATTATAGGCCTATTATGATGATCCCCTCTTTTAACCCCGAGGCGATGGCATCTTTCGAAGTCATAATCGGTAGTATTAATTCCAAGCTCTTCCCACAAAAACTGGCGAAGTAATATTTCACTATCTTGCCAACTCTCATTTCCTCGCTCCTTTAAGTTGTAGAAGACTAGATTATTGCGCCTAGAGTGGTTTTCTAATTGATCAAGAGTCACTTCGTTTTGTTTTATAAGGTTCCTCAATGTATCGTTTTCTGTTTTCACCGAGTGAAGCTCTTTCGTCAGGTTGTCAAGTCGTTCACTAAGTTCCGCCGTTACTCGTTGTATCCCTACAATATTACTGTTCATTTTATCCAGTTTTTCCATCACATCCTCCAGAGAATAGGGGCCCGGGTTTTTTCCCACAGATCCTATCACCAGTAGCACTGCAAGAACCAAGCCAATGAAGAACGTACAAACACCAGATTCACTGAACGATACAGCTGCACCAACGCTAACGCGCCTTACTCTCATGTTCCAGATGCCTATGACTTGCCGATATTGTTCAATAGATACTCCCATCTTGTTCCTTTTGACTTTACACAAGTGTGTGCGAAGTTAGAAATCGCATGCACTAATAATCTTAACACTTTGTATTTCTTCTATAAACACTCTTGTTGAACACCCACTTTTTGACAATTTTGTCAAGCTTAGGACAGCAGAGAATTTCTTAAATGGAAAAGTTTCCAACGCTGCTCCGATGACACATGGAGGACGACAAAGGAAAGTTCGAATACAGAAGACAAATAATAAAAGGGTCAATAACACCACACACACGCACAGAAAATAGTTATAGTAGTTCAGTAAGCGTTTAAAAAAACATTGATAACATTCTAACACAGCAAAAATTGTACTTTCCAAAGAATCTTGCACATAAATACGGAGCACCAAAACCAAGCCACGCCGCGCGTTCTCACTTCTCACTTCGCCGACAAACTTCGGAATGTGATTCCTCACATCAAAATAAGACACAAGTTCCTATGACAAATTCATGCGAGCTATTTTATCTCAGAAAATTTCCGGAATCACTTACTACCTTTGGGGGATCCCTTGCGCATCCATGATATAATTTTGGAATATACATTTTTAGATAAAGTAGGTTTAAAGTCTTTGACACTACCATGGCGCATCAACTCTATTGTTTGTGATGGTAGAAATATGAAGCTCTAAAATTCGTTTTCCTGCGCTTTCGTCAGCCTGTAGTTCCGAAACGATGCACATTTCAAAAATTTGTCACAGGAATTTTTCATCTTGTTTTAATGTGAGGAACCACCTCCCGAAGTTTGTCGAAATAGTTCGTAAACACACTCTATATTTCTTTAGTATACAGAACACAAAAATGCATTATATTACTTCAAATATCACATAACAATCCACTAAAACGAGATATCTTTTGGCTGAAAAGTTTTGTGAAGTTAAATTTACATAATCCTTTAACTTGAGGAAACACATGGGAAACAACGCAGGTAAAAACTTTTTGGCTACTAAATCTGTGGAACTAAATTACACGGGAGAATGATCTGATAAATCACATGAGAATCCACGTACGCGAGAAACATTTTGACTGCGATATGTGTGTGGACTTAAATTTTCAAGAAGTGGTAACTTGAAGAGTTGCAGAAGAATTCACTAGGTAATAAGCCTTTTCGTCGACGAAATGCATGATATTAAATTTGCACTCAAAAGTGCCTTGAAATTCTCCTAAATTCTCCTACATACACAGGCGAGAAACCGTTTGGCTACAAAATATTTGGAGTTAAATTTATGCAAAGCAGTGAATTAAAATCTCACATAGGAACGCATATCTGAGAATTTCATGAGTACTGAAGTAATCAAACCTAGTATTTACCGTATATATATATATATATATATATATATATTTTAAGTACGTAATATAATATTAAAACTCATAATATACATTCTCAATGGAAAGGTCTTTATAATCTTTAAAATAAATACGATTAATATGTACGTAAGTATTCTATAAATGTTGGTTTGTGTACTAACTGCTACTAGTTCTTGAAATATTAATAAATATATTATTTGGATTATTAAATATGGCTAATCGAAAAAAAAATCAGCACTTGGAGAGGGTTTATACGATTTTGCACTCTATTTTACCTAACATTCAAATTAAGCTTAACATTCTATGTTGAAACCTCCTAATTCTAGTATAGTGTGAAATATTTGAGTTGGTCCTTTAGCGTAGAATCGAACATCATGGGCACAGATTCGATTTCAAAACAATTGTGAGTATGCATATCTTGATACAATTTTCCATCGGCCAGTAGTTTATCAGGTGAAATATAGAATCGATGAATGGATGCGACCTTCTACCAGGTGTATTCATAAGTTTTGCCGGTTTTTGTGGCAAAGAAAACACGTAATTTTCAAGGGAAATTAATTTTGTTTTGTTCAAAATATTGGCCATCGCCTTCTACACATTTCGCCCATCCTATAGCTAATTGATGCATACCGTGCCAGAAAAACTGTTTGTCTTTTGCGGAAAACCATTCGTCGAGCCATTTTCCAACGTCTTCAAAATTGCGGAAGTGCTGCTCTGCGAGCGCGTGTCCCATTGATGCGAAGAGGTGATAGTCAGATGGCGCCAGGTCTGGGGAGTACGGCGGGTGCGGAAGAATGTCCCATCCAAGAGATTTCAAGGCGTCTTTCACTGGTTTTGCTGTGTGAGACGGCGCATTGTCGTGTAACACAATCACTTTGATATGTCTTCGGGCCCATTCCGGTCGTCTTTTGATTAATGCGTGATTTAAATTAATCATTTGTTGGTGATAGCGTTGTGCATTAACGGTTTTGCCGGGCATCAAGAGTTCATAATACACAATACCGCTCTGGTCCCACCAGACAAAGCATGGTCTTATTGCCGAAGCGATTTGGCCTTGGTGTTGAAGGACCGGCTTCGCCAGGTGAAAGCCACGATTTTTTCCGCTTCGGGTTTTCAAAATAAATCCATTTTTCGTCACCCGTCACAATTCGATACAAAAAGGATTTTCTTTCGTGGCGTTGAAGCAGCATTTCACAAGTGACTTTGCGATTTTCCATTTGACGTTCATTCAAATCGTGTGGGACCCATTTACCCAGTTTATTGATCTTCCCCATTGCTCGTAAACGTCTGCTGATTGTTTCTTGTGACACATTTAATGCTTTTGCCAATTTCTGTTGAGTTTGAGTTGGGTCATCCTCCAATAACACCTGCAATTGCTCGTTTTCGCACTTTTGTGGTCTACCAGAGCGCGCACCGTCTTTCACATTGAAATCACCACTTTTAAATTGTCGAAACCATGTCTGACATGTTCTAATCGATGGAGCGTGTTCACCATATGTTTCTACCAGCAGACGATGACTTTCAATAGCCTTTTTCTTTTGATTAAATAAGAAAAGCAATGCGTGCCGCAAATGTTCTTTTTCAGGCACAAACTTCGACATGATCACTGAACGATAAATCAAAGAGGGTAGTGTTTGGCGGATTCAACTTGTGTGTATTTCTAGTTTAATGTCAAACGAACAAAATGACGAATGTGTCAAATGAATACGCTGCGTACTTTTCGCTGGCGCCATCTCTAAGGTAAACCGGAAACTACTTATGCATACACCAGGTAATTCTACCCAGCAGCATAGTTTTTAAAGTAAGACTACTTGAACTCTAGTTAAATAGTTATGAGCAATGATTTCTCCAGACTCACCCTGTGGGAGGTGTCACCCACAAATCCTCGAGACTCCCCTCACCCAACTTTAACGTTTTCGTGTTCGAAAATCGATAGAAAACGTGTAAAACTCTACTTACGCATTCCAATTTTGACTTTACATTCCCCCCGCCAACTGAAAATCCTGTCGGAATCTCTGGTGATGAGAACGGTTGATTGTGGATTACATACGGAAAAGCTCACTGAAATAAAATTTTCTGGCTATGCCTTTACTGATATCTGCCGATATTGATATGCTACAGTGGTAGTGTACACATCCACTTACTTCCTTCTTTAATTTTCTCTTAAAGAAACAGGTTTATTGATTCTGTATTTATACGCATTTTGAGATAACTGGAAGTTGAAAATTAGAACACACAACTTAAACCTAAGGGACAAGGTGAGTTTATTGGACTCATCAGCTATTTTAATACGGTTGTGTATAATCATATTAAACAATTCACAAATTATTTTCGTTTAATTTTATAAAACAGAAGGGTAATGTAAAATATAAATTTAAATATTAATATATTTTAATTTTTCACAGGTTGTACATTGTTAATTAGAGAATCACGATACCTCTATACCTTGTCATTTGGTGTACAAAACTGGATTTGTCATTTTTAGGGTTAAGTATATTTCCTTTTTTAAATTTCACTTAATCCACTCTTCTCAAAAGTGCAATGGAAAGTAAGTTTACTTATTCTGTATTTTTTTTTCACTTTGAGATAGGCCTAATGGAAGTAGAAAATTACAAGATACGGTTAATGCGTCAACTTAAAAAACAACAATTTAACATGTTTTGTCTTGCCTTCTGCTGACAAGCAAACATACTGAAGGGGCAGAAAATAATAATATTGTTTTTCTCCCATCATGATTAGAATATCAAAGTTAGTATGCATGCAAATTTTGGGCACTCTAACGCAATTACTTCAGGAAATATCGATGTTATAAAAGTCAAATTTTGTCTGTAGAAAGTGATAAAAAGTGTGGAAATATCCTTTTGTTTCTAAATTGCTGAGAGAAATGGAAGGTAAATACACAGTAGAGGATACTGGGTGAAAGTCACTACCTTTTGGAGGGTAATTTGTTCATGGCCGCCATCTTGAAGTGCGCCATATTGAATCTCGACTGATTTTCTTAATACGTTTTTAAATGTATTATCGTGGAAGATAAGGGTATATTCTATGCGTGTAATGATGTTTTGAAAAAACGGAAGAAATGAAATCAAAATAAATGCAAATCCATATCGATAGCGCACTATACCCAGGAACAATTTGTATGCATTTGAGTTTCGTTTCCTTTGCTATTTCAAAACGGAATAGGTGTTTTCAGGCTATTGACCATTAATAGTAAGACGCAGGAGTACACTTGCTGTTACGTCACTACTAACTGAGGTTGTCAAAGAGATTAGATCGTTACAGTCACTGTTGCCAACAATCAAAGTAAAATTGTCCGCGAGCTACCTTGAAATTACCAGAATTGCTTGTTAAAAAAATTGCCGCTTGTAGGCAGATGTCTACTCTCTGCCTATGCATAAATACGTCCCTGGCTGGAAGTAGATAATGTTTAGTCTGGCGTCTATTTTTAGACATTAGTATATCACTCCAGTATCGTTACGTAGAGTTCGCTGTTATGTTTATTAAATGCTTAATGCCATCGCTCAGTCCAGTATCGTTCTATAATAAAATAAAGGCCAACAAATGAGACTTCGTGTGGACTAATCTTAAGACAAGACATTACCATTTAATTAGAATATTTTGTGGTTAATTTGAAGTAAAATTGTTTAGAGAATAAAGAATTGGTTGTAATACCAATACAAATTATACAAAAATATGATAGCATTCTCGTAAAATTATAATGTAACAAGGTGTTTCTTACTTTCTGTTCAAATCTCGAAGAATTTAAAGTTTTTCATGGATTTTACTCTTGGTTTCTTTTCAGATTGTAGGAAGTAGCCATACATTTTTAAATTAATTACTCATTCGCAAGTGAACTAATAAAGCTTTTATGTGGTAACATTCTATATAGTGTTCAACGTTGGACATATACAATAATTACTTGGGAGTGGGACAGGAAAGTCATAACGAGTATGAAACGCCCTGAGAGAGGAGGGAGTAAAAAGTGAATCGAAAGAAAATTATTACTTTCAAAACTGAAGATAAACATTAATCAATGCATTCATCGGAGGATTACAGTCGTGCATTATAAACAGGAAACGCAAAGACATTACGGAAATTATCATAATAGGACAATAAATAAGCACACACACACTACAACGGAATGTCATCGTATGTGTTTAAGAAATTACGAAAGAATAGCTGGTAAAGAAATGAAATTAAGATAGTTTGAGATAAGTATGTGTAGAGCAGAAGATTTAATTTTTTAACTTCGAGGCTCATCTCTAGTTCCTCTAAAAATGAAAGCTTATGCTTATTTCAATTATGATTACAAATTGAAATGGAAAATATTCAGAAGATATATTGAACTATGATTGGTTAACTTCTTATAAATATGTTTTATATATAAAAATAAATATAACTAGTAATGTAAAAAGATCCTAGAAATATAAAAAAAATGCAAATAAATACTTGTCCATTATTTCTAGTCCAGTATAAGATTCTCTGGCTCAAATGGAAATTTGTTTTACTTTCTCGATTTCCACCCACCTGGTCTCCTGAGACCTATCTACTTTTTAACAGTACCGTACTTCAGTAAATTTCATAGACGAAATTCTGTACGAAATGTCATGTATGGTATCATCATCATTCATTTTGATTTAAAAAAAAAAAACAGCTTATGACATTTTTTAAAATATTTTTTTTTATCAAGTAACTGTCTTTTATTTCTACACTTGGACCGAAGGATTTGTGACACTTTGAAGTATCTTTTTCTATTCTAAAAAAAATAATAAAAAAAATAGAGATACGACACATTTATAAATGAGAGCAAAAGTGAAGCTAATCTCGCGGGAGCAGATGAATCTGGTGATTTTCCTTTGGTATTGATGCTATAAATCCCAAACGAGGTGTAATCCATTTAGTGTGTTTTGTGCTATCGCTTTATTTCCAGAAAAAAAAATAAAGTTGTTTCGTTTTTGTTTTAACAGAGGAAGAGAACTATATATATTGTATCTTTGTTTTCATCTCTCTCTGTTTCTCGCTCGTTCCCTCTTGATATATTCCTTTCCCTTCTTCCGTTCTTGTTTTTTTATGTGTAACGGCCGTTAACAGTTTTTCTTCAAGTTAATGAAACTAACAGGATTGCCAAATTGTCCTCTGCACTTAGATAACAGTGAAATCAGAATTTCTGACACTAAAACAAGAAAAAATTTTCTTTTCTCATTTTTTGAATTCTCGTAGTTTTCCAGAAGTAAGTGTCCCGGCTTAGATTGCCAACCGTCAGGTTTTGAACGGGACAGCCGGTTAAAAGTTAAAAACCGAATGCCTTAGGCTGCACACACTAGCCACGTATTTCGCTTGCGATTTGCCTGAGTAACCAATTTAAATACGTGGCTAAAAGTATTTTTATTGGTTACTCGTAGAAATCACAAGCAAAGCACGTATATGAAAAGCCGGCCTAATGTTCGAATTCGGAGGAGTGTCCTAAAAAGGACATTTAAATTAGAGTTTAAATATATAGTTCTACTATGCGAATAAACATTCAGAATTTCAGAGTTCTTTTTGTTCTGTTCTTGTCGTGTATCAGATCTTACTTAATTTTGATATTTTATAATTATTTGATAATTACTACACCTATAATTTTGGTGTTCTACTTCTCTATCCACAGTCTTTCAGCTGCTTTATGTCTCATTCGGCTTTCCTTGTATCAGATTATGACCTTTCCTTGTGTGTCCAGATCTGGGATACACCGCTGTACACTTCTACATCGTTGACAACTGGCAATATCATCTTGAAATATGAATCGTCCAGGATTTACTCAGTGAAATCCTCCATGCCTATACTCAAAACCCAATTTTAAAGTATTTCACAGTATGCTAATCTATCGGTATTTTATATTCAAATCTTAATTAATTCCTTTGCTTTTGAATTCCTCCCCACATCATTACGCTTTCGCTGACCTTTGCTTCCACAACGCAATGCTTCTCTAACTCGACCCGTAACTCCATCCACAGTTTCAAACCACTACCATTACCAAACACAGTAAATTTATTTTTATCTGAGAAAATCGTACTCTTCCAATCCTCAGTTGTCCAATGTTCATACGTATGCCAACGAACTCTTATCTGTACTAAATATGCTTTTTAACAACGTGGCTTCTTTGCAGTCTCTCTTTTCGTAATGTTATTTTCAAAAATACTTCTTGGCACTGTTTGAGGTGAATTTATATGTTCCAATTCTTGTTCAATCATAGAAACAATCTGTATTGAACTCAGTTTTCTTTTGTACATCGCTACCATTTCCATTGTCCTACACAACATGGGCCTGGTTTTCTTTTGTGCGACCGGATGAATACCTTAAACTTGACATCCTAGGTTCTGTTTACTTTTTAAACCCATTTCCAACGGTTTATGGTAAAAACCAAACAAAAGCAACAACAGTTATCTAGAACGGTGATACCACATTTCGTCCAAGGAAATTTGTACACACGACATTTTGTCCACCGAAATAAACGAAGAAACACGTATTTTAGAAATGTTTTTGTAACATTGTGCTCACCTGTTCAACCTTTTCCAGTTGGACAAAACAGATAATAGTTGCTGGTTGCTGTCTATTGGCATACATATTTAGTTGGACTTCACCCATTGCCTTTATGGTGATATATTAATTTGGTAGTAAATTTTCTGTCTGCAGTGGGGTTCGAAGCTGGAACTTTCCACACTTGTCGTTTGTAGCTCGTCACTCTAACCACCGACGGAGCCATCTAGGGACTATTTTACTATTATTCCTTTTATCTTACGAGGACTGTATCTGAAATAAATGCATTCGTATTGGCTTGAAGGCACTCACCGCAAATCAGACGCGTCAGCTCACCAGTATGTGGAGGCATTTTGCTCATAGATTAAGAATAAGAATAAACGTAACCTTTGTTGTCAGGAAGTGGACGATGAAAACACGTGTTTTCTAAATATATTCTTAACATTGTACGAGTGTATGTCCACATATTCAACGGAGTTTTCGATGTTTAATAATGGTGGAAAAGAAGTTCAAATAAACATTTAGAATAATCGTTAGTTTCAACGTCAAAAATGGATGGTAAAAATATTTTCGAGACGTTAATAAGCCGTTTCATTAACGGTAAAATATAGTTGAAAAAGCCAATAAAAGTACCATTGAAAGAAACTAATAAATGGTTCTAAGAATGTGACGATCTGAACACTCATGCACTCAGGGGTGAAATTTAATTCTAAAGACGATGAACATATTTCGCACGTTTCAAAATGATTATACTATTACATTTGTATTTCTCAATAAGTGTAATATGTCGCCTTAGAAAGACACATATGAAGCGAAATCTCTGTTATAGTTGAAAAGGGAAGTTGAAAACATCACATTAACGCTATATGAACGAAATAAAATGTTAGTTGAAATATAGTTTAAAATTCAACCTTTTTTCAACATACAAATGAGATGATAGACGTAGTTAATTTCATTCTATTCACTTTTAAGTACCATTTTTTTATGCAATTAACTTAGAAGGACACATATGAAGCATAGTCTATGGCATAATTCAATATAACAGTTAAAACACATCACATTAACGTCCCATCAACGAAATCAAATCTTTGTTGGAATAAAGATTGAAATTCAACGTGTTTTCAACATAGACAAGAAAACACAAGATAATAGTTAATGACATTCAATCAGCTTTGAATTATAATTTTTATTCAATAAAATGAGAAAGAATCCCAGGAAATGAAATCTATACCATAGCTTAAAATAATAAGTGAATACACATCGTATTAACGTCTTACCAACGATAACAAATCTTTGTTGAAATATGATTTAAAATTAAACGTACTTTTTTTTTAAGCCGATAACGGTTAATCAACGAAATAAACCATGTTGAAAGCACGTTTGTGTGTTACTGGGGACCGCAGATGTCAAAATGTCGGGTGCACGTGCGTACACAGATTACAGCAACTCTGGCGGATAAAGAACAAGTTAGAAATAAATGAAAGTCTTAATCTTTACTAATTCTATTGTACACACTTTGCTCTAAGAAGGGAATGTTGAAATCAAGTTGTTCAGCGCAAATAAAAAGAAACAGAACTATCTGAAACACTGCCTTGAATATGCATAATAAATATAATTCATATTTTGCGCACGTGGTAGGCAATTCATTGTATCTATGTGAAACAATGTCTGCAATAGGAATTCTAATCTACAGTAATTAGTTAATTGATATTTGCTTAAAAATAACTAACATTAGAGCCTCTGTAACTTGTAAGCTGATTTATCTTGCAATATATGGGAAGAAATAAAAGAATGCAAGTGGGGATATTCCTTGAAGTTAAGTAAGGCGAAAAAAAATTGTTTTCTGTCAGTTGTAATCTTTTTGTGTGACATCTCCCTGCAATTCTTCTGGAACAGATGTGAAGGAAATCGCTGAAGAGATCTTCAACTTCTCCCTGTACAAATCATTTTATACACGACAGATATATTAATGTACCTTTCCTGGTTCAAGCATTATGGATGAAATGGCGATATGATAGTTTGACAAGAAACGGAAATATCATCATAGTTCATATAAATAGTTTTCGTTCTCAACGGGGAACCTACATCCGACATTCTTTCACATTTTTTCCTGGGTTCTTTTCGATTCACTGTGCTTCCCAATGCTTACCAACAGATGGCACTGCTCCAAGAAACTGATACTTTATATCGATATGTTCGTCTCTCTCTTCATCTCTTTCGTTGTCAAGCATTTTCTGGAATTTCTTGAGTGTTATAATTTCATCGTCTGGAGCTCTGGATATTTTTGAACAAAATGAAACGTTGACCTCATTTTTCATATCTTGAAGAGAAAGTTGTAGGAAACAATGGGGAGATATATTAAAAAGAAGAACAAAGGAGGGGCAGAGAGAAAGAAAGAGGAGCAATATAATAGAAGATATAAAAATGAACGAAGAGGAGGATCTCTTGTGAGGGTGAGTAATGAGAGAGAGAAAGTAGAAAGACATCTGTCTTGTCGCTTGTCAGTCCTTATTTCGTGCTTGATCATGTATTCTTAAGCTTTAGACCTACTCGAGAAAGAATATTCTCTTCCTCATTAAGGAAACGACTTCATAATTCACCTGAAGGCTCTTTCAACCTGTGTTAAAAACAGGCTTGGATGCCTAAAATGTAGCGCACGTTATCCACAGAAATAATAATAATAGGTAAAGATTCATTTATTTTCTTAGTCGTCACTTCAAACTGCATGGAAATGGAGAGAAAAATAAATGGCCGCTTTATATCTTCCCTTATCAAATAAGAAATTTTTAATTAACGTAATTTTTATAAACGGTCTAAGTAGATTCGAGTCCATTTATAGCTTGAGTTTCCATTTCAATGTTATAGTTTGAAATCTATGAGATTCGTTTTTTCCATTTTCATGGCAACGTTATACCAGATATTTTCAAGGACCAAGACCTATTTTCTTCTACAGATCCTTCAGAATACTGGGTTTGTTTAGTTTCTTTCACAGTTTAGCTTAAATTTACCGTCGAGACAGGCAGCTAGGGACTACGCTTGTTTCAAATTGTTCCTCGTGGACTCTTCCATTGTGGGAACGGGGAACATCATGGCCCAGGTCTTTGTCAAGGTACTGTACTGGCATTAGCCGTGTGAACCTGAGATATACTCGGGAAGATGAGTCCGCTCTGTCCTTCAACAGGACTCGAATCTACTTACTTCTCCAAATCTGATTCGAAGTCTGCGACCGTAATTACTAGAACCTGGGAGCTGGTTGTATTTATTTTGCCGATCTGTCTGTGATAATAGACTCTTAGGTGATACCGGTCAATACTAAACTAAACATGAGTCTAGTCGAGGAGAGAAAGCAAACACTGAAATTCTTATTCCATATAGTATTCTCATATAGTATGTTCTAGGCGAGCTTTTTCCTATATAAGGCTCTATCACATTTTCTTCTCTATCTAGGGGATGGTTGAATCGAAAATTTTGTAGGTACATCATAAGTGTCACCCTTTCTGACTCTAAGGTCTACTTTAACTCGAAAACTCAAATTCTATTTACAAAATGTACAGAAATACATTTCAATAATGCTTCCGCACAAGAAATTTCTGTAAAAAGAAGTAACTGAAGATCTTTTTTACTTTTCTTTTATTATATTGAGCTGTTGAGATATTTATCGTGTAAAATATAAAAATATTTATGCTTCAGATGTCACGTACACACTTTTGAATGCAATATACACTGAGTTAGCAAAACTCATGGGATAGTCACCTAATATCTGGTCGGGCCCCCTCTGGCCCTGCGGAGCGCAGCGATACGGCGTGGAAGTAAGTCTGCAAGTCCCCGGTGTACTTCCGGAGGCAGTTGGCACCACACAGTCTGCAGAGCGGAAACGAATTGCGGCCTGTCCGTGGATGGAGGATCCAGTGCACAGAGCCTGAGTTCAACGGCGTCCCAGATATGTTCGTTGGGATACATATCAGGACTCCGAGGTGGAGAGCTCAGTCGTTGTACCTCCTCTTACCTCCTCAAGGTGCATGCTCTTTCAACCGTTCTCTTACGACATTGTAGCGATGTGGTGGCGTATTGTCATCTTGAAAGACCGCAAGATCGTCAGGATGTTGAAAGGCCAAAATCGGGTGGAGATGGTCTCCAAGCAGTTGACGATACAGCGGATCATTCAACGTGTCTTCCAGAACAACCAGAGGGCCCATTCCACACCAGAAAACGCACTCCACACCATGACTGCTACCCCACCGCCGTGGCCCACGCTCTCTTGGCATGCGGGATCCATCGCTTCATGAGATGTGCGCCACATACGGTTCGTCCTATCGGCATGGTACAGTTGATACCGTGATTCGTCGGAACAGCTGACGTTACGCCACTATTACAGTGTCGTGTAGGGCGACGATTCCCATGCCCGAGGTAACGCATGTTCCGACAGATTGTCAACTGGGAGATGTTTCTAGTATTGAATTGGGCCGTGATTTCTGGAACTTTCGCCCTCCTGTCTCTGTTGATCATTCGTCCCGAGTATCGCCGGTCTAGGCCATTGAGAGCAGCTGGACGCCCGGTATGGTGTCTGTTGTGGACTGTGACGCCTTCATCCAACCATTCTTGGTACACTCTGGACACGGTTGAACGTGTGAAGCCGAATTTCTGCACCACCACCGAAATCGAACTTTCCATGCGTCGGGAACCCACCACTATGTCCCATTTGAATGCCGTCAACTCACGACGACGTTGCGTTTCACATGAATCACTCACACAGTCACTTATCACAAGATCTCACACACAACTGCAGCCGTCGCGGAACCCTGCAAGAAGCGTGGAACACGTGGTGTCTCCCCGTGAATCAGTGATCTGCTATCCCTTCAATTTTGCTAATTCAGTGTAATTCAATATAATGGATATGATGAAGGCATTCACAGAGAGTATGAAGGGAAGTTAAATTAGTACTTTAACGAAAACTAGTTAGGTGACATGAATTTAACCTTGGGACGCGCGTAAGCCACAGTTCGATTAACTCCTATACAATCTATTTCATCTTATTTAACCTTATGAATTTATCACAATAAACCGGTGTTATTGTCCACTGCCAGTATTCCGACAATTATCTATTTATCATGTAAGTAATAGATATGCTATTTTGGTTATATAGTCAGTATGGCTACGTAATATTTCATTTGACTTGAATGGATTTTTTCACTTTGTTTATAATATTTTTAGCACTTTGTGCACTTCGGCATGACACCCTTCAGTTACAGTTGTCTCTAAAATAAATAAACGTATTATATAGATCTAGTAGTGAAAGTAGTCAAGACGATATAAGAGGCAATATTGTAATTTTTGTTTTAATACCTGAACACCTGAAGAAATAGAAGATGAAGTAGTCTGCATGCAGTACTGTAAAATAATACATATTAAAAAAACGAGTGGAATTGAATGCTGGCGTAATTAATAGATACGAGGGGTGCTGAAAAGTTCCTGTCTTTTCCAAGAAAAACAAGTGTCACTAGTATTTTCCGAATTGTTAGATGTGACAGACTTGAAGAGAATGAGCTGCAAGTTTCCATGCCATTTCAGTGCATAGGTGAGGATAAGTTGAGCCTTTGCATATTGATATAACACAGAGAATATGGTATTACTGATTAGGATATTACGGTTACGATATACTCTGTGTTACGGTTTCAACTCATAAGGTAATAAGTGGTATTTAACTGCAGATTATTAAGTTTGCTTTGCTGAACCAATACGTTCACGCCCCATCGCACAAAAACAAAATAAATATTTATTTGTTTCTGACAAGAAATCAAAGCAGCGATCTTTGATTTTCTGATCCATATTGAGTCGTATTTGATAAGTTGGAATTATTTGTCATCTGTTGTAAAATCGAAATATTTGCCACTGGGCTACATATTTTTGGTTTATCTCATTTTTTAAGTGTTTCTTATTTAATTTGGTGGTGCTAAACATGAATACAATCTTCAGCTAAAGGCAAATCGTGACAGACCGAAGGCCCATATAAAAATAAAGTTTACCAAAGTTTTCTTATCTAACGTCGATGCGTTATCTGGAACTAATGGCTAAATATAATCTCTCATCATTGCGGTGTCCCAGAATCCTTAGTATCTTGTCTCCATTGTTTGGATATCTTGCTGAAGCTTGTGTCGTGATCCTCACTTACAGTTGCTAAATTTGGACGGAAATCTCTACACGTGAAAACATTCAGAGTTATTTCAATGACATTTCACGGCCATAATGCTGTTACCGCCCATAAAATTCATTTTATCTTATCCACATTCCACAACCCAAAGGTGTATAATGATGAATTAAAAAATCAACTAGTTTCTTGTAATTTTCACTCCTATGTTTAGCACGACATCCTTGAAAGGTTTTTCAAAGCATGTTCTCAAGAGAAGAAATTTTTTCTTAGTTCTCCTGATTGAAACATTACAGGCATCTCCGCCTGTAATTTTTACATAAGATAATTATCAAAACATTCTTGTGTTATAATAAAGAGCAGCTGAATAAGAGTTCAAGATTATAAAACATATTGCACAAGTTCCAATTTAATGTCGAGTGGAGGAAGTAGAATTTTCTGCCTTTGAACCAGAGCGTTGTTGTATCATCGTGTGTTTCAGGAAGAATCTTTTTTATCTCTGACCACATTTTTCGTGTATAATGCTCATTTATAGCTCTGCTATCTTAAAAGCAAAGAAAGAAAGCCAGCATCCTGTAATTTAAAAAGAAAAGCAATCTTAAAATCTCATCCATAGATTTGATACTTTATCTTTTCCAACAGCACCTTGACAATTTAATAATTCTCTTTCATGTGGAATAAAGAGGCAACTGGTAAAGAAGGGTGCGCATTACAATTGTGCAGAAAAATGGTCTTCACGCTTACGCGCTGAACTAACAACTAAATGACGCCACTCTCAGGACAATATGCGAAGCCGATACCTTGGAAAAAGCCATTCATATAGTAACAAAAACATATACCGGCCTCCGTTTTGAAGAAATTTGTAAAGAATTCACGTGTGCTTCTGTATTTATACATTTTACAGGATGGAAGAAGAACGTATCATCCTTTTATTCGTCAATAAGCTCTTTTTTGATTTAGGAAGATCAAGATCTCGGATCAGAACACTCAATTTTTGTTGACTAAGTAAATGTGGTTCTTTAGCTACAGCTTCGTAACAAACCTTGCATCACGATAAGATGATTTCCTTCAATACTTCATCCGTTGATGAAAGTTGGTGGATCGAAACCCAGAGTTCGTCACCGTGTGGTACTGGTGCAATGGACGATGGTAAACTGTAGCATTCAAACATGTTTGTATTTTATATTCTATGATGTGTAATGCCAATCATAATTAATAGTCATTAAGAAGATTGGTGGGTTCCCTACAACTTTGAGGGACTGCAAAGGGCACATGTGCTTTTGTTCCCGTCATCAATCATCTAACGTAGACCTGCGGCTACCAAAATACATATGCTGAGTCCAACGTTTGTCATGTCCACGAATCGGTATTCTGAAATATATTTTATACGCAAAACATTGATTCTTGCACAATGTTTGAGTTGTTTTGGACTTCTACAATTCCCGCGAACTGACAATATATATATATATGATTGCAATTTTTCTTTTAATCCTCTCTACTATAACATAAAAGAAGACTTACCCAAAATACTACTCCGAACAACGATCTGAAGCATATCGGCTAATATTTCCCATGCATTACTGTGTTGAAATTCATCTATTTCGTTTTTATTAAAGCAATTTTCCGAA
>JAGDQP010002565.1:82712-103026 GCA_022664845.1 Lepisma saccharinum
TCCTTTCATAATAATAATAATAATAATAATAAAGTAATATCGTCTTTTCTCACTGCCATCTAGTATCCATCTTCATAACTGCCATCAATCTACATTTAAAAGTACCCTATTTTCACCATACCAAAATTGACCGATTGCGTCTGAGATTTCAACATTTGAGGAAAACTTGTATCAGATTCGTAGTTAGGATATCGAAATAATTTAGAAAATGTTAAAATATCCACATATAATTTCTTGTTGAGTAGTGTTATATTAAGTTATAATCAATTATTTACACTATGCATTGATAAATCTATCTTTAATGTGTACTTCTCGCAAATTATCGTTTATTTTTGCTCACTACTAACTCGTCGCTGAAGTTGTTTACAAACTGCTGGAGAAGTTGTATCGAAATTCGGTGAAAAGCCTCCAATTGAGAGAAAAGTCTGAGAAGGGGATACAGCTTCGTGGAGATAAGTCTCTTCTTTTGTCTTTCTTCGACGTTGACGAAACGTAGATGTCGAGTTGCAATAAACTTATAAGAAATGTGCCACTGTTTCTAAACAACCAAATCTATACTTGTTTAACCACTTCTATCCTTATTTCATATCCCAGTACTTTTTTCTACATTTATTTATACTTAATAGAAATTATATTTTATATTCACTAGATATTAG
Organism: Lepisma saccharinum; assembly: GCA_022664845.1. Lineage (NCBI taxonomy): Eukaryota > Metazoa > Arthropoda > Insecta > Zygentoma > Lepismatidae > Lepisma > Lepisma saccharinum. The sequence continues at coordinate 83,369 of JAGDQP010002565.1, forward strand.
CGAATTCCTCCCAAAATAACAGAATGAAGTGTCAACAGAACAACACAATACTGAAAATAGCCACAGCTATTTGATTCAATAAACCAAGGATGATGAAAGTCAGCTCAGAGAGATGTTTTTCCTGGCCCCACCACGCGGACCTTTTCACCGACGAAAAGGAATGAAGAGACAAGGTTGCTACCATTATCAAGGGATGACTTATTACATCAGTGTTGCCAAGATACAGGGTAATTGTTTCTTTGATTTCATCTTCAGTTCGAAATGAGCACGCAGCTTTTAAGAACGGGGGGCTACCATTATCCGATTCGAAAGACGCCCGAGTGTGCATACAAGGCTGAGACCTCCATCATGTGTCGAACCCAGATTATAGGGTAATTACTGAATTACTTGATAATTTTGAGGATACAAGATCAAACAGTAACTTGGGTCTAGAAGTTGTTTACATTATAGTGTATAATGTGGAGAAGGTAACTTATGGTCGGTTTCTCCAACGTCGATTAAATATAGCTTAACCATTAGATAACTAACGGCGTGTTAAATTTTTAACCGCCCGTTAAAATGTTTCTATTTCACCAACGCTAACATTACAAATTTAACAAACCGTTTACAATCGGAGGGTTAAGTGAAGAAACCATTTGATTTCTAAATTTCTCATAAGCTAAACGAATTCTGATTGGGAGAGTGGAAAATTGTGTACTCCTGACAAATGAACCTCGCAATCCGCAAGCAATAGATCGCTGGCACTTGTTTGTGTGTGTGTTTTTGTGTGTGTATGTATGTATGTATTCAAATGATCTCCAAATAAATGCCAATAAAATAATATTAAAATCCGGTACAGTAAACAAGGCAAGAATCTTACCCTCTCCCGACTTCCGGAAGCAAGTTTCAGTATATATATCTTTTCGACACTAGAGGAATAGAAACAGATGAGTTGAAAAACGTTTCTTATGTATGAATATGTTAATACGGATTGATTTTCCTTTCGTTTACATAGCTAATTGCAGTGATCAAAACGTTGAAGGCCTTCATTCTTATAAATACAGACAAGATTAGCCAGTTTTCATCTACTTCATGGAGGTAATACTTTATGTTAGCTACCTCTGTTGTATGGCGTTAAATGTAGTTCCAATGTTGTTATTTTCATCATTTCGGATGCATGCAAGTATAATGTGATAAAGTCTAGCAACGGGGTGGCTCATGGATTAATTTTAGTTTAGGTCAGCCACCTATTGAGCAATACGTGCGCTTTATACCATTCATTCTCTTGCAAATAATTTACAGATACTTCTGTAAATACCTAGCTGTAGACAGCGACCCAAATTCAATTTCGAAAAGCCATATTTCATAATCATTTACATAAGTACGTACTTGATTTGCTTTACGCACAGGTATGGCGCCATATGGGGAATATCAGTGGCGTCATTTCGTGTGATGAATGTCACGTATTTGCTACATAATGGAAAGATATCGAGGGGCGCTAGCAAGCGTAGATAGGTTAGGTAAAGCCAGGGTAATTATTTTATTATACTTGAAGCACTTCACATTTAACAGGCCATCCTTATGCTCAGCTACAACACGGAAGTAGCTAAATAATTGCACGTACTTGTTACATTTTCAGTCACATATTTTCATGGCCTAAATCTTTCTCCTGTGAATTTTACATTTTTTGGCTTACCTAAATTTAACTTAACCCACGGCGGGCGGAGACACATTATTGAAGGGCGTATGCGTGTTCTTCCACTCACATCACCCTTGCACCATATTCTTCATTGCACAGATCAGAAATAATGTCAATATCAATTGCAAGTACAATAGCAATATCCCCTCAGCGCCGCATAACAGAAGTAGCTAAAAGTAAGAATTACTAAATATGAATAGGAATGACTTATTGGCAATAGTTAAAGGAGAGATACTCGACGGAATAGCATTCTTTGTACGTAGTATGAAGAAGTCCTATCGTTATGCTAACTTTTCATGTTTACATGTGAAGATTTATATTACACGATCGGAAATGTTCACAATACTTTCTATTTTACTCTACATCATTTCCCCTCCCAAAATATCTTAAATCGTCGTTTCTGGCATGTACCACCACTCTCCGGAACAGTTTTGTAAACTATATACAGACGCGTATTAGAGAAAAATATTCTCCTGAAATTATTTAAAAGGAATTGTTAATCGTTAAGAAGACAAAGGGTAGTAAGAAGTAGTAAAGCGACTTCGTGCGTTTTTTTTACCAGACTGCCTTTCTTTTGTATGATATACTATATTAAAAACGATGATCAAGTGCGTAATTTACACCTTAGGCCTAAATACGTAGCACACACGGCTACTTTTCCTGTAAAACCATTCTATAGAGCGCGTCTTCTTAAGCATACCCGTATAGGCCCATAAACATACTCGAACATCATATTTACATTGCCCGCAAAGCAGACAACATTGTTCTTAATATTTCTGATCTATTAAAACTATTGAAATGCATTGTGCCAAGTTGTATATTTCGTCAAGCAATTCTATGTTTATGCTTTCCATTTCTTGTTTTCTGGTTTCAAACTTTCGAGATACACAATCACTATCGGACCGTTAAGTATTTAATCGTCGAGAATCTGATGATTAAAGTTAACGACAGCTTTAACAAACCGTTAGCTGTTGAAACCGTCATTTCTCCTAATCAGACGTTAAATGTGATTAACGGGTTGTTAAATTTTTAACCAGCGTTGGTGAAACCGACCGTTAGGTTTATTTTATTCTTTTTTTGCTTTTGAGTATGCAACACTGTTCAACTTACAACAACTCTGATAGATTCCGCATATAGTTTGGGTCCGTACAGGAAATCTGGAATCAAGGTCGCCTCCTTCAGGACGTAGGTTCCTCACCACTGGAATAAACTATCAGACTTTAACCACACCGTCAGAAATTAGCTGGAGTTGCTCTAATGTCTATGCTATATTAAAATCTAACATAGCGCGGTAACAGAGGACATTTCTGCTGTGTAAGTATGTTTTATTCTAGGTGGCAACATAGTGTAAGTGTTTTACATAATATCTTAGAATCTTAAATACTCATATAAAAATTAAATATTAGTTTGGTTAAATCATGTATTGGTATAGTGAAGCTAGGTCTGATAATTTAGACCAGTCGATAGGATGCTGGACTTCTGAGTAACTCATGTTCGAATCTTCCTTCAGACTTCTATTTTATCTCCTGCTCCCAGTACCAAAATCAACACCGTGTGATGATCACCCTGAGACACCTAAAAGTGTTGAATCAGCACAACTATTTCTTTCTGTATACCATTGTCAACTTTGCATCATCCTCCGTTACAGCCTATCACTACCTTAAACCGTTACTCTTTGCACACAATATAACGCATCCTTTTACTCATTAAATAATGTATCACACTTCACATGAAACGATAACACTCCTAAAAACGCTATTTCCCATGAAAGTTGGATCAGAAACTCGAAAAATTTCTTAAGCTCTAATGTATTAAAGGTTTTGAAATCGCATTGTGTGGTTGACTTAATTAAAACTACTGATATGAAACTTTTCCACTTGATAAAGTCAGCATGTCTATGTCATCATGAAAATAACTTAAAATAGACTAATTTTGGGTTCTGAAACTTCTTGTATGATGGACAATATTTCTAACGAACTTTTCACAATGCCATTTTTAATATGTAGTGCCGATATAACATGAGACAATTTTATTTGTCTTTTGTTTTGCAAGTTTATGAAGAGTTATATCTGAGCGCAACTAATGCCATTCAATTGATATCGTTCAGAAGAAGGAAACTGTAATTCGTAATTTCCGGAACATGTTAGCGATTATAAACTAAGTGTGAGTGAAAAGCCATGAAATGTTGCCTCAATGATGTTATGAGTTTTAACAACAGTAATCACAGCACCACAAACAGTGCAGTATGTCTCGCGTCTGCAATTTGTATGCGAACACTAAAGTTCTGCTGGCTTCAAGTTCTTTGCGGTTTGGAGATTAATGATAATATTATCCTTCTAAGTCTGGTTTTACTCTTCGAATTATAGAAATGCAGGTACTTTTGAATTAAAACTTTTTCTATTCTCTACCACGAATTATTCTGTTGCAGGGTTCTCTGTGGCAGTACACGAGAGACCACAAATAAATTATTGTTGGTCTGCAACTGGACAATAAACAGGGCTGAAGGCAGGGAAATTGACAATGAGGAAGTAGTTGTAGGCTTAAAACTTTAGTCACGTTTTATATGTGTGTAGAAAGAAAATGAAGCAAGAGGTATGAAGGTTGAAAATGGTCAACATGCTATAATCCCGCAAAAACAATTGTTCGTATGGAGAATTTATCGTATATAAAACACTCGAATGAAGACAAAAGCATTGTTTCTGTGGAAGTGCCACTCAGGTCCTGTGATTACATCGTTTGGATATACCTTTCAGTGATTGTGCACAAGGAAAAGCAACTAATTATACACTCATCAACAGAAAGTTTCCTGCAACAAAGTTTCACTTGAAACAAGCATTCCAGCCAGCTAAGCGCCCAGCGTCAATTGGAATTAAATCTCTTTAACAAAAGGATTTCTGGAATGTCCTCGCTGAAACTGTTTCCCAGACTTTTTAGTAAGTGCAAAACTGCACCCATTTTAAATTTGTATTAGGTTCTGCTGCCCACTGATGAGGTTTGATTCGCTATTACACAATTAGCTTTAAAAGTTTTAGTTCCTCCTTCATAGCTTAAATTGGAATATACGTGGAATAACTATCAAAGGATTATACACCGTATATGTTAATATACCTCACCGTTCGAAGTATAATTAGAACAGCAGAATACAAGTGTTGTAATATTTACCTAAGAAAAAGACTGTAAAAATCAGACCAGAAAAGCTCGATATATATATATTTTAGGAGGAAAAGTCTCTCTCGCGAGCGTGTGTTCAAGAGTTTTAGAGGAGGTTGGTATTGCGACCAGTTTACTAACCAATCAAATAGTTTGTCCCTTTGGAGTGTACCTTGTAATTGTTCCAGGAAAGTTCCAACCTAAAAGCACAAATATTACACAAGTTATAGCGATGTTTAGAATGTTAAATACATGGAAGTAAAGTTGGAGAGTTATACTTTAAAATGCGTTTTACGAGAAATAATTTTTCTTCGACATCCTCCATTATTTCCTTATACTATTCAGTTGCAATCGTTAATTTCATTAATAATTCGAATAGGACGTTAATATTTATTTCGAAACGAAACAAACTAATTACAAAGAGAGGACTCAAAATCATCCTATGCGAATTTTGAATTTTATCTATGGCCTTTTGGCATCTAAGGGTGAGGCTGGGATAGGGGAGGTGAAAGGATTCGGGAAGTTTGTCGACCAGGGTCTATGTTGAAGGTACCATCCCGGCATTTGCCTGGTGTGACTGAGGAGAACCATCATCCTTTTTTGAGTTCTGATGATTCATCCGTAATTTACTTGCCAAATATTAATCTTGTTTATGTTTTATTATTGGCGAAGTATTTACATCAAGACATTTGTTAAACGGTAAATATTGAAGTGTCAACACAAACTAATAATACCGAGTAGGATTAAGTATTTGGTTAAATTAGGTTCTGTATAATTCATTCTTTAGAATCGGGGTGATATCTACAAAGCACCCAACAGAAAACTTTACTTGCTAAATGTCGTTGCTTAATGAAAGTTTTCATTTGACAATTGACCATATATTTCAAATAAGATGTACGTAGTCAATATATGGAATTGTACAACATGGTTCAACAATAACTGCTCATGCTTATTTACATTGTAGACCACAATGCATATTTACAAAACTTTCATTTATCCCATCAATTAACAGAGTACGGCAATCAAAATTCATAGTACCTTAAGTATGAAGTTCGCCTTTACATCTGGTCAAATATTATAGTATCTACTGACTAATATTTGGACCTCAATTGTACGTGTTAACAACTTAACATACGATGCTAATGAACTCCATCTTAAGTAGAAATACAATTCATTTTATAAACATAAACATATCTCACTGCCTAAAAATTGTAGTTCGTTGTGTTTGTTTACTTTTGTTTTCCCAAACAATGATTGGCCTAAGTTATTATGCTGAAAAAGTATGTCATTTGTATAAACTTTAAAGTAACTTTCTTACAATTTCACTCCCTCCTCCAACAACATTCTGCCTACGTAGTCCTGACGGATCGGCAATGAGTAGGCACGTGGATTCGAACATCGTGGCCGATTATTGTGACTATTGATTTCCAGAGTAATTCCTCAGTTTCACCAGATGAATTTGCAACAGCGAGGACTGAGTCTCAAAACCTTATGCAACAGCTGGAGATTATGAGATATGCTGATTGATGAAAACTCTCCTGTACCTGAATATCATAATCTTATGCAACAGTCTGTTTTGATGTTGACCTCAGCAACACAGCGGGCAAGCACGGCTCTGAGAGAGAAGATGTAGCGAAAGGAATGTAGGGAGAAGAGACCACACTCTCTAAGTTCCGTTCCTCGCAAGAAGAAACGTTCGCCTAGAGAAGTTATCCTTTGAGGTGCAGGCGAAGGTATGTGAGCTATTGGTTCTGGTCCTCCGAAGAGAAACAGTCGCCCGCGACCCACAGGTTGCGAACCGAAGATGGTGGGCTAGTGGTTCCGTTCCTCCGAAGAGAAAAGTCGCCCGCGGCCCACAGGTTGTGAACCGAAGATGGTGAGCTACTGGTTCCGTTCCTCCGAAGAGAAAAAGTCGTCCGCGGCCCACAGGTTATGAAGGATGTAAGAGGGTTGTAGATTCCGTGCCTGAGTGAGATACGGTCGTCCACAGTTGATTTCTAGGAAGGAAGGTGAAAGAAATGAAATATTGTCTACACTAGGTCGTATATCGCACTCCAAGTTCCGCTCCTGACGAGAGAAGCGGTCACTTGGACCCTCGAAGTTGTAGAGACCTCGTCCAATAATAAAATTTACGTGGTTCGAAGAAATTCTTGCTTTATTGTCACAAAAGCAATAAACCACAATTTACACCGATCTGACGGCAGGGTACGTGCTCGTTCGGGCTGTGGAGAAGCATACATTGAACTATAGTGGCTGCTGGTTTACACAATCAGATAATTATAAAACGAATCATTAATTAATATTCAGATAATTGCTATACGCTCCTATTTATATTATTACTTAAATAACATCAAAAACTGTTTTAGAAAATATTTTGAAAATAAAAAGAATTACTGAGAGTTGCAAACTGAAGCGCCATCTCTTGTGCTAACTATTGTGTACACTATATACATAATAAATTGAAACTACATGAACAGACTGCTAATCAACACTGTTACAAATTCTGGGATGGTGCATTAAGTAAGGCCATGGTCGCTATCTTCTCTATACATTTCCGTACCCTACCTTGTCTGAGCAGATGTCTAAAGGCCATAAATAAATCCACATTCAATTGTCAGGTCCTTCCTAAACGCACTGTTTCTTTCAGGCATACTTTTGGGAGGTTTCCCCTCCCCCGGAGGTTTTCATGCACTCCCCCGAAATAGCTGGTCTCAACACTTGTATTACTCATACATATACTGAAATACGTATATAATAACACATTCTATACATAAACATTGTTCATGTTTTAACTAAGAAAGTACGGCATATTGTTAAGTAAAATTATTGTTAATTTATGTTGTAGTATATTGGAGTCGATATAGATTATTTATAATTTTCGTGAGGCCCCCCACGAGCCCCGCGAATGAAATCTTCTGAAATAAACACTGCCTAAACGCAAATACAAAATACACTTTGCGCATCAATTTCATAAAATACCTGACTCGAATGATCCTCCTGTGGTTTTAAGCGGGCAAACAGTCTACTTTGGGTTTCACAGCATGTATTTTTTATTTATTGTATTCTCTTACAATTCTTTCATCGACTTGATCCGTCGATGTCTTCAGAGACGTTATAAATACGTTTTAAAATTTGTAGTTACTGATGTCCAGATTTGATTTAATTAATAACTGTCATCTTTGTTGAAATTCTGCTCGTTCATGGTTATTTCAGTGGATAAGACAATATAATAATTACATGACGTAAAATCTTAAGTAAATCTTTCATTACATTATTCAGTCTAAAATTATATTTATCAGATCAAACAAGATGGAAGTGATCTCATGATTTACGTATATATATATATATACGTAAGTGTATGCATAAGTTTTTGCCGTTCTTTTTATAAAGAAAACACGCAATTTTCAAGGGAAATTAATTTTGTTTTATTCAAAATATTGGCCATCGGCCTCTACACATTTCACCCATCTTTCAGGTAATTGATGCATACCATGCCAAAAAAACTGCTTGTCTTTTGCGGCAAACCATTCGTCGAGCCATTTTCCAACGTCTTCGAAATTGCTGAAGTGCTACTCTGCGAGCGCGTGCCCCATTGATGCGAAGAGGTGATAGTCAGATGGCGCCAGGTCTGGGGGGTACGGCGGGTGCGGAAGGATGTCCCATCCAAGCGATTTCAAGGTGTCTTTCACTGGTTTTGCTGTGTGAGACGGCGCATTGTCATGTAACACAATCGCTTTGCCATGTCTTCGGGCCCATTCCAGTCATCTTAAAATCAATGCGTGATTTAATTAATCTTTTGTTGACGATAGCGTTGTGCATTAACGGTTTCGCCGGGCTTCAAGAGTTCATAACACACAATACCGCTCTAGTCCCACCAGACACAAAGCATGGTCTTCTTACCGAAGCGATTTGGCCTTGGTGTTGAAGGACCGGCTTGGCTTCGCCAGGTGAAAGCCACGATTTTTCCCGCTTCGGGTTTTCAAAATAAATCCATTTTTCGTCACCCGTCACAATTCGATACAGAAAGGATTATATTTTGTAGCGTTGAAGCAGCATTTCACAAGTGACTTTGCGATTTTCCATTTGAAGTTCATTCAAATCGTGTGGGACCCGTTTACCCAGTTTATTGATCTTCCCCATTGCTCGTAAACGTCTGCTGATTGTTTCTTGTGACACATTTAATGCTTTTGCCAATTGCTGTTGAGTTTGAGTTGGGTCATCCTCCAATAACAACTGCAATTGCTCGTTTTCGCACTTTTGTGGTCTACCAGAGCGAGCACTGTCTTTCACATTGAAATCACCACTTTTAAATTGTCGAAACCATGTCTCACATGTTCTAATCGATGGAGCGTGTTCACCATATGTTTCTACCAACACACGATGACTTTCAACAGCCTTTTTCTTTTGATTAAATAAGAAAAGCAATGCGTGCCGCAAATGTTCTTTTTCAGGCACAAACTTTGACATGATCACTGAACGATAAAACAAAGACGCTAGTGATTGGCGGACTCAACTTGTGTGTGTTTGTAGTTTAATGTCAGACGAACAAAATGACGTATGTGTCAAATGAATACGCTGCGTACTTTTCGCTGGCGCCATCTCTTAGGTAAACCGGAAACTACTTATGCATACACATGGTGTATATATATTCAGCCATATCACGGTCTGCTGCTATCCTCATCCATGTAGCTCCTGAAAAAAGCTTGATTTCATCTACCCATCTTGCATTTCGACGTCATCTCGGTCGTTTCTTTTCTCTAGGAATCCAATGTAGTACATTTGTTGTCCACCTTCCATCTGTTTCTCTAGCTATATAACCGGCCCGTCTCCACTTCATATTCTCCGCAGTATTGATTATATTTTCTACCTTTGTTTGTACGCCAATCCATTAATGTTCTTTCTGTCCTTCCTAGTTATCCCTAGCATGCATCTCTCCATTGCTATTTGTGTAAACTCTTTGAGTCGTTCGCGCATTCTATGTTCAAGTTTCACAGCCGTACATCATTACAGGTAAGACGCATTGATTATAAACTTTACGCTTCAGACACATTGGTAGTTTGCTTTTGAAAATAAAGTGTAGCCTTCCAAACGAACTCCACGTCATTTTACATCTTCTATTTATTTCATCAGTCAACTTGGCATTCGATGTCTTGATCTGGACCAAGTAAACATACTCATCAACTATGCCTATTGTCTCTCCACTAATCTTTATTTCCTTCTTTAAAACATGTTGTTGTACATTACTTTTGTTTTACTTAAGTTCATTTTAAGTTCTATTTTCGAACTCTCATTACACAGCTCTTCCATTCTGGTTTGTAGTTCTTCTGCATCTGAAGCAAACAGGACTATATCATCAGCGAATCGTAGGTGATGAAGGTATTCGCCATTGACGTTTATTCCAACATCCTCATAGTTTAAATTTTGGAACACTCTCTCCAGGACAACTAAAACAGTTTTGAGAAATTGAATCTCCTTGCCTTACTCCTTTTCCAGCTTTAAATTTTCACTTTCTTGATATAGTCTATTGACAGATGTAGCAGTCGAGTAAATATTTCGCATTAACGTGAGGTATGCACTTTCGATGCCTTGATGTTCAAGTGATTTAAATACTTCTGCCAAGGAGACCGAATCGAAAGCTTTTTCAAAATCTATGAATCCTAGACATACTGGAAGTTCATATTCATTAGCCCTTTCCATAACTTCATTCAATGTTTGTTTGTGGTCCATTGTGCTAAATCCACAAGGAAATCCGGCTTGTTCCCTTCTCTGGTTAAAATCTAAGTCTCGTTCAATACGATTCAAAATAACTTTGGTGAACATTTTGTATAGAACTGACAGCAAACCAATTGGTCTGTAGATTTCGACGTGTTCTTTGTTACCTTTCTTGTACAACGAACTGAGAACAGCATTATTCCAACTTGATGGTATTTCGCTTTTCCTAACGTACCTTGAGAATTATTTGATAAGTTCCTGTTACATTTGTCACTTTCCCATTTAAACGGTGTCGTCCCAATTCATCGCTTCCTATTTCATGCCTTCTCGACAAGGGAACATTATTATACCACTTCATCGCTCATGATGACTAATGTAGCTTTTCCTGGCTATGAGCTCCTATTTCACCACTCGAAGGAAAGAAGCTAGCTGGAAACAAAACAGCAATTGCAAAAGTCAAATATATATTAAAAATAAACTATATTAGAAATAAGCAAATGAGAATCTGCAAGTGTAAGATATATAACAAAATAAAGAAAAAGTAAACAAATCAGCAGCTGCAAATGTAAAATATATAACAAAATAAAGAAATGGTTAACAAATCTTTTCACTTCCCCATTTAAACATCTCTGCTGTCAGTCTATCTTCTCCTGGCGATTTTCCGTTCTTCATTCATCAAAGTACTTTATCCACTTCATGTCACATTACGTCTAGGACATCTACATCATTTTCTTCTGAATCATCTTCGTATAGCTCGTCTTCGGAGTAGTACCATTCTCTGTAGAAATTTTCAAATATTTTATAATTTCATCCTTATTTCGTGTTACGGTCCCATCTAGTCTCTTAACTGCAAATATTTGTTTTTCTCTATCATGAGCTGCTGGTTTGTTTCCTTCAGGCTCCTGTGTTCCTCGATTGTATTTCTAAACAGATGCTCTTATATCTTCGTACACCCTGTCTTATTTTCTTCCTTACCGTTTTATTTAGTTCTATGTACTTTTCATGTAATTTTTCTCTTCTTTCATTTCCCTTCTTTTCTTCATCAAGAGTTTAGTTTCCTCTGAGATTTTGCTCTCTTTTTCTTTTTCATGCTTGCTATTTTCTTTGTTGTCTCTCTTACTATCTCAGTCAGTATTTTATTTCTGCTATTGATGACTTCTTTATGTTCTAACTTCCAAAGCGCTGAATCTGTTGCTTAGTTCTATCTCGAATGTCTATCTGTGTTTCCAAATCCAGATCTGACAGATTTTCCAGATCTAAAGCTGGCGGTTTTCCTCTGATAAGCTTCTTTCTGTCATATTTAGTATTTACTTTCAGCTTACATCTGACCATCCTGTGATCACTCAAAATTTTGAAGCTGTTCAGAACAGACACATCTTGCAGAATTTCCCTGTTATTCGATAAAACGTAGTCTATTTTGCTTTTAGTCCCATTTGGACCTTTCCATGTCCACTTCCTCTGGGACGGTTTCTTGGATGTATTGAAAATTAACAGTCTTTTGGCTTTTGAGAATTCTCTAACTTCTCTCCTCTCTTGTTTCTTTTCCCAAATCCAAAGTTCCTCCCTTTCGTGTCAATGGTCTACTTAGTTCTTACTTGCGTATTGAAGTCTCCATTACAATTTTGTAATGCAATTTGCTACTATCCAAAATCTCCTGTATCTCCTCGTATAGGTTTTGACTTCCGCCTGCGGATGTGACGTTGTTGGAGCATATACTTGTATAACGTTTATACTGTATCTTTCGTTTATCCTTATTAATACTCGTGCGATTCTATCTGGAATTCCTTCAATTTCTGTGATCTGTGTCTTCAGGTTTTTATTTATTATAAAGCCAATGCCTGTCAGTTTTCCATTTTCTGTTCCTTGGAAGTAGGACGTGTGTCTTGACGGTAGTTGCAACTGTTCTTCATTCTTCCTCCACACTTGTGATACGCCTATAATGTCCCACTTAATACTCTTGAGTTCATTCTTCTAATTTGTCCTCTCTTGCAAGTGACTGACAGTTGAGAGTCGCCACCGTTGGAGTTGCAGTGTCAGTGTTCTGGCATCTACAGTCCAAACACTGCCATTTTGACTCTCTTACTTCCTGCAGGACTCACCATGCTGTTGCCAGCTGCATTCTCTCCTCAGGAAGGTCCTCCGAAGCTGATTCCGTACTTGTGCCATCACGTAATAAGAAAGGAGAGCTGCAGACATTTAACTGACCAAGCTCTCTGGTAATGCGGGGTGGTGAGCAGCCCATCCATGTTCGTTCGCCAAGCAGTTGCTTGGATACTAACGATTTATGCCAACTTCATCGCTTCTAAAAAAGGGGCGTGGTTTGTCCCAATTCATCGCTCGTTATGACGAATGTATCTTTTCCTGGTTATGAGCTCCAATTTCATCGTTCGCAAAATTCACTGATTTTACTTTTTCAGTATTCCCTTAATTATTTTCTCCATTAAACATCTTAATCATTATCGGAATTTGTAATAGTATTTATTATACTAGATAATTATTTTCTATCGTTTACGTAATTTTTCATTATTCCAAGTACGATTGTGAACGTGGTTCTCATTGGCTGTTTGCTCCATTTTTTAGTCAATGAGAATCGTCCATTTGTTTACATTTCAGCGTGAACTTCTCCATCATTTAAAGGAAGGTAAGCGTGACTACTGTTTACTTTTTCCAAGTTATTTATAGATTGTGTCAAATTCGCTCTTTGGCTGATAAATCTACGTTGCATGTACACAATTTTTGTTGATATGTGTAAAAACAGTTGGAGGAAAGCGCTAGGAAAGAACTTACCTAAGAACCAGTTCCTAAAATATTTGAGGAGGAATTTGGTAAAGCAAGAGATAGAGGCAGTGATCGAAGTGAGGCGGTATGCACCGATATGGCATACCAGCTCTGGTTTTTGAGAGCTAAAAGCATATCGTCAGTGAAACACATGGTATGCGTGTTGCTATATATCACTTCGATATATCGAGGCAAGTATTAGGAAAACATACCGTCACTGTTTCTCTCCCACTTCGAACACTGGATAGAGATATGGATTTTGTTACCAAGATGTCGTCTCTGTCAGAGTCCAGTATGTATAGAGCTCGTGCAACGTCCCTGTGAATACCGTTCTCAGTGAAATCGATGAGCGACATTAGGTTTCCGGAAAACATATTGAAGACAACAGAGGAAGAAAAGTTCGTGCAATTTGATGAGTACTCTGACACAGATGCCAGTTTTATTTCATTTGGTAACCATTGGGAAGATCGAGACGTCATTGGGAGGACAATATTAGAAGAGATCTTCGAGAAATAGGTGTTCGTGGTGAAAACTGGCTTGATATTTCCGAGGATAGAATCCAATGGCGAACATTTGTTTCTGCGGCGATGAACTTGCGAGTTCCATAAGCCATATAGTTAGTTAGTTAGGTAGCAAATTGGGCATGTTAGGCTTGTGTGAAAGAAGTCTTGTGATCGGTATAGAACATTCAAAACAAGTTCGAAATACTTTGATCAATTGGTCACATTGCATGCTGAGGTTGAGGGCTTTCCAGACCAACACTTCATTGTCTAATGCCCAACAGGGAAAAAGAAAGTTACGTTAAACCTTTTTCACCTACGAAATCGATTCTACCTGCATGGGATCCCAAGGTCATGATGATACGTTTTGAACTTCTATGATAACGCCTGTTCGAGAAACATTTCCCACGTGCAAGTTGCAAGGTTGTAACTTCCATTTAATCAGTATTTGTGGAGAAAAGTGCAGGATCTTGGAATGGCAAAACTGTTCAGAAATAATGAGGAGCTGAAGCAACATGTAAGGATGATGGCAGCTTTAGCTTTTTTGCCTCCTATGGATGTCGATGAAGGATGGTTAAAAATAATGGAAACCTCACTGGCTATAGAATTTGTGCAAAAGTTTAAAGACTATTTCGTGCAGCGGTGGTTTGAAAATGACACTGTCAAAGATATTTGGAAATTTTCTGGGCGGAAGCACAGGACCACCTACGGCAGAAGGGTGGCAAATAAATTAGTCCGGAAAGTTGCGAAATGCCATCCAAACGCTGTCGAACTCGCCACTGTATTAAGGAAAGATGCTCTACATTACGACGTACTGCAGTTACGAGCAGAACTAAACATGAATGACAAGCAGAAAAAAGTAGTATATAGATCTCGATAGAAAAATAGCTGTTGCCATAATTTGAATTTTATTTTAAGGGCTTTAGGCAGCTACGGCTTAGGTCGTGTGGATGATGGGATTAATTGGTGGAATAAAGAAAGTGGTAGGAAATGGGAGAACCCGGAGAAAACGCACGCACACGGTGTTTGTCCACCACAAACCCCACATGGTATGAGCAGGGATCGATCCGACGACCCCTAGCACCAGAGGTGAGCGCTCTACCAACTGAGTCTCCATGGCCCCAGCTGCCGCCATAAGTAAATCTGAACAAGATAGACACGTAGGTCGAGTCCTTCGATACCTCGGATATATGGTTAAACTTGAATGAGTGCTCATTTCTTTCCTGCAATGACGATCTGCTTCATGAGAACGATAACAGCTTGACAAGCCTCCTGTAGGAGCGGCCTAGGAGGTTATCTTGGATAGGATGTATAAGTAGATCAATTTCATCCATTACAAACTTCCAGGTGTATTGCACGTCATCGCTTCGTAGAATCGGGATTAGTTTGAAAAAAAAAAAACGGCTGTTTTTTTCTTTATTTTGTTATATACCTCACATTTACAGCTGCTGATTTGTTTACTTTTGCTTTAATTTATATACATATATATTTCATTTTTGAACTGCTTATTTGTTTCGAGCTAGTTTCTTTCCTCCGAGTGATGAAATGGGAGTTCATAACCAGGAAAATCCACATTCGTCATAACGAGCGATGAAGTGGGACAAACCACACCCCCTTTTCGAGAAGCGATGAAGTGGGACGACACCATACTAACAGGCCCCACGACGTGAACATATGGATTGGACATTTGGTGTCTACCCCGGTCGGTTCCCTTAAGCCTTTGCAAGAGGAATCAAGGGATTTCCTCTCAGTTAATGGCAGAAGACTTTTGGGTCGACAGTCCCGGTTTGCCGGTTCTATTTCGGTTTCCCGGTCCATATATGTATATATATATATATACATAAATATCTGTGTGTAAGTTTGTTGGAACACAATTAAAAAACACATGTGTGAATTGATTAACACATACGTGTTCCTTGGACCCATGCACAGGAACTAGACGTATTTTAAGTCGCCGGAAGTGACTGTACTGCGATCTAATTAATAATAAGTAATAAAAAACTTTTTAAAGACATACTTTTGTTAAATAAGTAGTACAAAAAAGTAAAAGTAAAATATTTTTTTATGCATGACTAAAAAGAGAAACATGGAGCGCGCTCTCATATACATTGACTTTATAAATTCTTCAATTGGCGCGCCCGATACTTTTCTGTTTAGTCATGCATAAATATTTGTTTATTACTTTACAGTACGAATTGTTCAAGAAAAGTATGTGTTTAAAAAAAATTAAATTAATTTTTCATGTTATTTCGGTGTTCGGATATTTTTTCTCAAGCTAATGTTTTATGACCCAAATCCTAAAGTGTTCTGAAATCAGTCAAACTCAACATCGTTGGAGACTACTATTTATTTTAGGATAAAGAAGTTCATATTAAAAAAAAAATATTAAAATATGCTTTTAAAATATATACATATATGGAAATATATGAAAGTAACAATGGAATATTATATTGTCACCCGGCTTACGTCGCTGTGCAAATTTCCATCATTGTATGACGTCGGGAAATGAGTTAACGTTGCAAAATTTGAAGGCACCACGAACCATTGTAAACTAAAGAAAAGCATGTAATAATAGTAATTTCATTGTTTATAACAATGCAATAAATACATTGTTTCCATTTTTAAGTCAGAAATAAAATAAATAATTTAGCCTTTAAAATTCAAATTTCGATTGTTGCAAATTATCAATATTTATTGTTTGAAAACAGTTTAAATATGACCTTATTAATAATTTAATGTTGTAAAATAGTTGCAGAAGTATTAGCACTAACAGTAGTATTAGTTGTAGAGTTGCAGTTGTAGTAGTAATAGTTATAGTAATAGTAGTATTTTTGTAGTAGTCATAGCTGTAATACTGGTAGTACTGTAGTATTTGTAGTACTGGTTGTAGTATAGGTAGTAGTAGTAGTATTTGTAGTTGTAGGAATAATATTAGTAGTTATAGTAGTATTAGTAGTAGTAGCTGTAGTTGCAGTCAGGGACGCAATCTGAATATATTTTCGGGTGTGTCTAAAATGAAAGATATTTCACCAGTAGGAGTCGAGACGTAAGTGACTAAAATGTTCATGAACTGATATTTTTTCCAGGAGCGTATTTGAATATTTACACACATCTTGAATTTGAATTTAATTTTAAGACATTTAGGCAATTTTGGATCAGGACGATTTACACGTATCTGAAAGGAAACTTAGCAGAATACTCAAAATGCAATTAAGTAATTTTGTGCTTCATGTTCTAGCTTGAACAATACCAACAACGAAATTCAAAAACTATCTATTTTCAGTTACTTTGCAACATCATAGGAAATATAACTTAAAAAAACAGAGCTTTTAAACTAATTATTTGATAAGTTATTGGCTAAAAGAAAGAGATTAATTAGAAGATTTGTGCTGCTTGTTTCCCGATACTGCGCATTCATTCTCACTTCTTTGTACGTGAAAAAAGTTGAAAGTTTCACTTTTGAATGAAACACGAACTTAAGATTCCTGAGTTTTGTGTAGCTGTGCTTTTGTTGGAGCTCAAAGGAAAAAGCATAAAATTTAATTAAATTATATATATCTACTATCCCAAACAGTGCTCCGTCTCAAAGTTAAAAAGTATTGTTCTGTTCGTTATAAATTAAGAAGGGGGAGAGGGAGTATGTTTTTGTTTTATAAAAAGTCACTTTAGGGCTGAGAAGATTTTGTCTTTTGTTATAGAAGACGATACTATGTGATAAAATAAAAATATAATATGCAAATTATAAATTGTTTTCTTTTTTCAAAATTGTAAGGCTTTTAATATTTTCTTTTCTTCAAGTTAACCTTATTCAAGATTTTAAAATTACATAAGCTTTTACTCCATACTTCAATATATATTAAGATATGTAAAAAAAGGCAAAGATAAGATATTAATCTTTAAACACTTCTGTTAAATGCAATATAACTGAAATAATGGAAATAACTAGTTTCTCTTTTTAGGTTCTCTTCACCTTTGTATGATATTTAGGTTTACTCCCCTGTGAAATGAACTATTTAATAATTAAATTATTATTATTAATAATTTAGTAATTTTTAATAATTAATTAATAATAATAATAATTATTTATTATATTTTTAAATAATTTAAAAATTACAACTTTAAAAAAAATAATTATAACTTTTATGTTTTATCTCCTGTAGTGTGAAGTAAATAAGGTGTCTTTCCTATTATAATAGTTTCAATGTTTACTTTATTGCACGTAGAAACACAAAACTGATGATTTTTCACCTGTGAATAATAATAATGATAATAAAAGATATCTATACTTTTCTCCTATAAGTATCGCGCACTTAATAACGAATAATAAAATATCTAGGCTTTTCTCCTGTATCTATCATGCATCCATTGATTCAATAAAAATATTAAGATTAAAATATTATAATTCTAAACGAAACTAAATTAACTAAAAATTTTAAATTGAATGTACCAGATTACAGAATCTTCAGAAACGATAGGAAGTTGACTAGTGGAGGAACTGCTATAATTATTAACAATAAACTTCAGGCTAATGAATTAGAAATTCCACAACATTTGAAAGATGATCTAACCACACCATTGGCTATAGAAGTGAAACTATCAAAAGATTCAATAATTTTGGCAACACTATATTCATGTCCAAGAACAGATATTAACAAAAGTCTACCTCTCATCACATACTTCGCCAAATTCAGGAACTTAATTTTTGCAGCTGACATTAATAGCCAACACCAGTTAATGGGGGATCCAATCTCGAATGATAATGGGATCAAACTTTTCCAATATTTATTGCAATCGCCGCTAATAAATGTTAACGTAGGACCAACGCGATTCGCCAAAAACATAGAATCTGCACCAGATAAAATTCTTATTTCGCCGACACTATCAAATAAACTTTTGCAAAAAGATGTTGAAATAAATTTACCCACAGATCATGGAGAAATTTACCTAAATTTTAACATCAGTCTATGCAGAGATATTCAGGATTCAAAATTTCCAAATTATAACAAGACTGACTGGGAAGCATATAGGAGATTTTTAGAAGGGAAATTAGAAAATATTCCGACTATAATAAGTACGGTTGAGGATATAGACAGTACTAATCAATCAATAATTAAAACATTACAAGAAGCTCTTGAGAAATTCATCAAATATGATAAAATTCTACCAAACATGGAAAGATTACCAGCTGATATTGTTGACATCATAAAACACAAAAGATATGTTAATAGACTTTATCATAGACAACCTTCTGAGTACTTAAAACAACAAATTAATCAACTGCACAAGGAAATTAAACAGAAAATTGCTAAATTTAGAGAACAAAAGGTCAATAATTTTATTTCAAAACTGACAGAGAACTTCTATAAAAATCCAAAGAGTTTCTGGAAAGCTATTACAACATACAGAGGGAGAAAGGGCGGGCACTCATTACCTAGCAAGTTGGACAATACGGCTATCAAATCTAACATGGAATTTATCAATCTATTTCACACTAAATTTAAAGAAAGGATAGGAGATGATAATACAAGGAATACGGAAAGGATTCAAAAGGAGGTACAGAGCACTGCTAAAAAAATTCGAAAAATTACCAACCATCATCAGGACATTATAGATCAAGACAAAGAGGACAATCCATCAGAGGCCACCCAAACACTTCTGGCTGAAATAACTGCAGATGAAATCCTAAAGATCCTAAAGAAAAAGAGAAATACTGCACCGGGGCCGGACGGTATTCCGTATATAGCCTTACAAAGAAGTCCACCTTTATTAATCAAAATTCTCACTAACCTTTTCAATGCTTCTCTAAAATTAGGATACTTACCTCAAAATTGGAAGACAGC